>JAWQFJ010003246.1:20149-22649 GCA_034096865.1 Theodoxus fluviatilis | reverse complement strand
TGTATGTATGTATGTATGTATGTATGTATGTATGTATGTATGTATGTATGTATGTATGTATGTATGTATGTATGTATGTATGTATGTATGTATGTATGTATGTATGTATGTATGTATGTATGTATGTATGTATGTATGTATGTATGTATGTATGTATGTATGTATGTATGTATGTATGTATGTATGTATGTATGTATGTATGTATGTATGTATGTATGTATGTATGTATGTATGTATGTATGTATAACAAAAGGCAGGCTGCAACTACTAGAGTGCAACGCTCTACTCCACGTGTACTACCCGACGACATACTCCAAATCCTGTGCGAGATGCGGTTACGCCAGCGAAACCGTCAGCCATGTACTGAACGGATGCGCTGTAAACAAAAACATCATCCAAAAACGACATGATCGTATCGTCGAAATCGTGCGCATAAACATGACATCCACCGACACGTCGTCCAGCATACTGGTAAACAAAATCGTGAAGCCGACCCAATTCGGCGCTGACGCCGATGCCTTCACTGCAGCAACGCACACCAAACCAGACGTATGCATAATAAACCAAACGGCACGCACGTGCTTCATCGTCGAAGTTTCAGTCCCATTTGATGCCTTTGTTAGTGAATGTTACCGGCACAAATTCGAGAAGTACCTGCCCCTCAACCAGTGCATCCAGGAACTAGGATTTCAGTGCAAGACAATAGCCCTGGTTATAGGATCACTCGGTTCTGTGCACAACCGCTTTGTTAGCGGACTGCGAATGATGGGAATCTCAACCCGCAGAGCCAAGAGCATCGCCCGATATGCTTCAATAAGTGCGATGATTGGTTCCCACATAGTGTGGAAGCAAAGATGTAGACAGGTCCTGCCCTGAGTAGAATTGAAGGAAGAAGAAAGTATCACCAAATACACCTTGCCCCATCCCCCACCCCCCACCCCATATAATCCCCCTCTCCTCCTCAAAAGTCTTCTCCCGCAGTACCCTTTCCCCACCTCCCCTATACTGAGGCCCATGCTTCAAGCCCAGAAAAAAAACACTGAGAGGCTTCTCCCATCGGACGAGTGCAAACCTGCGCCTGTATGTGTACTTGTCACACCTGCCTGTTATGTGCTAAAATATTCAACTACATTTTTCTGTAGAACTTGAGGGAGCAGTTTGTTCCATTTTGACGTATCCATATACAGATAATATCTGGCTTGTGTGTGCTCAACTAAATAACCTATGGGAAACTCTTTGGTCTATGTTGATACAGCCGTGATTTCATGTTCAAGTATACACGGATATGATTGTTGTGTATTTTAAAAAAATATATGCAACCAGCACTTTGTATTCTGCTTCTGTAAAATATCATCCTCTCTACAGTCAGTTGAATAGCAGGTGATGAAAAGGAGACAATCATGCTAAATTAAACGATGCTTCTAGAGCAAGCCATCAGCAGTTATGTCCCAAAAGCACACTTGGCATGCAATTCTATTGAGAAAGCTCTTTTGTCTCTGTCTTCCCGTTTTACACTCCCAAAGAAGCGACCACCATCGTGAGTATTGTAAGTAGTCAGACTCTACCCTATCCTAAGGTGCTACATTTCGCATGAATCATGTATCTATTCACTATGTACAACATTGTACTTCTTCGTGAATAAAGTCTTGTTGATATGTATGTATGTATGTATGTATGTATGTATGTATGTATGTATGTATGTATGTATGTATGTATGTATGTATGTATGTATGTATGTATGTATGTATGTATGTATGTATGTATGTATGTATGTATGTATGTATGTATGTATTTATGTATTTATTTATTTATTTATTTATTTATTTATTTATTTATTTGTT
Source organism: Theodoxus fluviatilis (assembly GCA_034096865.1). NCBI lineage: Eukaryota > Metazoa > Mollusca > Gastropoda > Cycloneritida > Neritidae > Theodoxus > Theodoxus fluviatilis. Next base: position 20,808 of record JAWQFJ010003246.1, on the reverse strand, counting down.
TATTTATCTATTTATTTATCTATTTATTTATCTATTTATTTATTTATCTATTTATTTATTTATCTATTTATTTATTTATTAGTTGATTGGTTGATTGGTCGGTTTGGTTTGGTTTGGTTTGGGTTGGGTTAGGTTGGGTTGGGTAAGGTTGGGTTGGGGTGGTTTGGATTGGTTTGGGTTGGGTTGGGTTGAGTTGGTTTGGTTTGGTTTGGTTTGGTTTGGTTTGGTTTGGATTGGGTTGGATTGGGTTGGGTTGGGTTGGTTTGGGTTGCTTTGGGTTGGGTTGGTTTGGGTTGGCTTGGCTTGGGTTGGCTTGGGTTGGTTTGGTTTGGTTTGGGTTGGGTAGGGTTGGGTTGGTTTGGGTTGGGTTGGTTTGGGTTGTGTTGTGTTGTGTTGGGTTGGGTTGGGTTTATGTTTTGGCTGGTGTTGGGGTGGGGGGGGTGGGGTAGAGGGCGGTGGGGTTGGGTGGGGTCAAGTGGGGTTGGGTCGTGGGGTGGGGTCATGTGGGGTGGGGTCATGTGGGGTGGGGTCATGTGGGGTGGGATGGGTTGATGTCGGGTGGGTGGGGTGGGGTGGGGTGGGGTGGAGTGGAGTGGGATGGGTTGGGTTGGGTTGGGGTGGTTGGTAGGGATAGTTGGGTTGGGGTGGTTGGGTTGAGG
>JAWQFJ010003246.1:0-7500 GCA_034096865.1 Theodoxus fluviatilis | reverse complement strand
ATGTGTATGACTGTTCTTTCCAGGTTACCTTTTGTGTGTCTTGGTGAACTTCTCCTTGCATGGTTGAATTATGGTGTTGTGTATTAAAGACAAGTATTATGTGGCCTTTAACTTTAAAGGGGGATTAAAGCACGGACTTCATTCATATAAGTGTTGTTTAGAACATGGGATGTGATAGATGTACTGAAGCAATCATGACATCATTGCAGCAACGGGGTATTGAGAATCTTTCCGTTTCTTCGGAGACGGCAAGAGTTTCCTCCCTTGTGCAAGTTACCGTTCCTGGAGGGTAACGCCCAACTAAGTCGTTTACTAAAGTCAGAGGAAGCATGTCAGTGGACCTCATAGAAACTGGAGCTGCAGCTTTTATCATCGTAGAGAGCAATCGTTCAAACTGCAGATGTTGCCTCAGATGTTGAAAGTGATTTAACAAGAATGACATTCTGAAAACGCCCCCCTGTGATTGAGTCAGTGTTGACATTGATCAGTGTATGTTTATGTGAAATCCATCCATTGCATTTTGTATATTTGGATAAATTTTGTTCATCCAATAATCAGATTTTTTTCTCAAAAAGCTCACAGAGGATGCTAGGTTATCATAATTGTGTATATACTGGAGCTGTTTTACTTTTTTTACTTTTAATTTTTACACAGAAAAAAACGAGTTACCCTGAATGCTCACACTGACAGAAACTGAGTAGACGCCATCCTGGCTGGAATGCTCTTGCAGTCCAAACTCCTTCCAGAACAATCCCAGAGAAATCGACTGGCTGTTTCTGTACCTGGCAGCTCAACTTAGAGGCAAAACTCTACAGCTCAGCAGGACATTGGCATTTTTCATTCAACTTTTTAAATTTCTTTGGATCTTTGTTGGGAAATGGATGATTACTCATAAGGATTTTTTTTTTGCTTTTAAAAGTTCAAATCTCGTGGCAAACTTCCTTTTCTACTTCATGTGAATCATACAATCAAATTACTTGCAATATACAGATGTAATTTGACTTAGTTTTGATGGAGGAGTTATGGAGGAGTTATGTAAATATTGATAATGCTTCCCAATAATTGGTCATTTCCTTACTTGCCCAGGGACTGTGACCCTTCGTACATGATCCGATGCTTGCCTTGCTTATTGTCTGTGCTGTTTTTTTTACCACTTTTTAAACTGTCTTTTAAGGATTTTGTGCATCCATGACAATTTTTATATTTACCATGTGAAATTCCCCTGATAATATCTTACTAATTCTTCACTGCCAGAGGATACCTGCCTTAATAATGCGATCTACTCATAGCAGGCAGGTACTATACTAGTAGTGCATAGATATTCCAGAAATTCAATAGCATAGTTCCACAGTTATATACATTGTGTGAATAATGTACAGGTAGTCTGTTAGTTCAAATAATGTTAAGGTACTTCAGCCAGTCAGGTAGTATAGATACTGGTGAAGCTAATTTACAGGTAGACCAGCCTCAGGTAGGGTGGCTGTACAGGTAGGCTAACGGCACAGGTAGACCCGCTGTACAGGTTAAGTGTACAGGTACCTTGTGCAGGAAGATTGTACTGGTAGGCTGACTGTATATGAAGGTCATATGCAAAAATAGTCTGGTAACTTATTTATCTTATGATGTTATACATGGAACATGCTTAAAAAATTTGGTTGCCTGTGTGAATGAATAGATCAGAGGGAATGTTCTGAAGCTGCATGGATGAATGAAATGCCAACCAACCCTGCGATTCTGTACCGTTAGAGAACGGACAGTATCCTGACATACACACCGCAAGGAGGGAGAGGGATAGTGAAAGTGCCGTGCGCACAGAGCTATGATAGGTAATCAGAATAGAGAGAACGAGGGGCAAACCAGATAACAACATACACGACACGAGAAGAGAAGACGGACAGTGGGATCATATTCTAAATCCCCCACCCACAGCGAGAGATCTTGCTGAGAGACCCTAAGCAACATATCAGTTCACGCAGACTTCCTAATTTGTTTTTTTTTTATTTGAAAAATTACCCCAATTTTTACGTAGATTCTGAGTTTGTGCTAAAGTGAATTCTCTCGCAGTGAGAAAACTCAACGCAGTTATCTCGCCGACGGCAAACCACATTGACCAAAACAAGCACCATTATCTGAGACCGAATTATAAACGACACACTGTTTTTTAAAGATTGCTTCCTCACCCTGCACACGAAGAACCGACAACACTGAAGGGACCAAACCAAACGACGCCCCAACAAAACCACAACACTGATCAAAACAACGACAAAAAAAACAGAACACAGACAGCAACAGACCCCAGCCCAGACAGGACTAGCCCCAGCAGCCCCTCCCCCCCGCCCCCCCGCTTTTCGCCCCCGCCCCCTCCCCCCACTAGCCCCAGCACGAGCCAGCTAAACACCAACACCACACACCACCACCCACCCCAAACTACTCACCACCCTACCCCCCCACCCCTCCCCCCCCACCAGCTCCCCCGCCAGCCCCAGCCCCCGCCCCCCCTAGCTCTTGGCCAGACCCCCCCACAGCAGCGCCGCCCCTCCCCCCCAGCCAGAGCCAGCCTAGCGAAGCCCCCGCCCTGACCCCTTCGTCGAACCGCGCCACCCCTAGCACCGAGCTCCCCCGATCCCCCCGACGACACCACAAACAACACACACCACACCAACCAACACAACCACCAACACCAACCCACAGCAAACACCCGACCTACAATCCAACATCCACCACCCCACACCATCCACAGCAGGCCAGCTTACGCCAGGCCCAGGCTGCCAAGTGGCCCAACAGCCCCCCCCCCTCCCTCATCAGCCTACTTCCCCCTAGCTCCCACGCGACCCAGCTTCGCAGCCCCGACTTAGCTCTCCCTCTCGGACCCCCCCGCAGAGCAGCACGCCCCCCCCCCCGACAGCCAACACCCTCAAGTAACTCACATCACAAACACCAACCCCCCCCCAGAAAATACCAAACCCAGAACACAGTTCAACCCAACCAAACAAACCACACACCACGCCCCCGTCAACCAACACGACGACGAGCGACCCACAGCAGAAAGACAAACGAGAAGACACAAATAGCGAGACGATAACACACCATACGAAACGAACACTTACCAACGAACAGAAGGGAATACCAGGACGAATTTCTGACGGCAGCCTTGAGCGAGACAACCAGCCTTGTAGCTTCAGAGAGAGCAATATGGATGTTTTTTTTCAACGAAGACATCTCCATTATAAAGCACAAAGGAACACGATGTTGAGTTATGCAGACAGCGAATCTTGCTGTTTGCCCTGACCTCTACAGAAAAGAAGTACTTCACATTTCATGGTATTATCTCATCAGAAAAACAGACACAGCAAGGTTACGGAGGGCCACACACAAGCTTGATACAATTGAGAAACAAGTGACACCACTTTTCACGCAATAATCAGAAAACAAACCCACAAAATAGTGCTGTTTGCAGTTCTTAACTCACAGTTGACGAAAGTTGCAACGAGCCTACGAAGTTTTCATTAAGGGTGGATTTGTTTCCACAATTGAATTATCGTGCAAAATATTATACACGTCTGACTGTTCGTACATGACACCCTTCCGTAAAGTTGTGTACCATCCATGTGAAACGCCGCAACTTTGCACAGAAAACGGCACCTAAAGACATTTTGATTCTGTGAAACACAAGCTTTGATGAGTGATTACGAGAGGTCAAAGACAGAATACAAGTCGTGGGCAACAGCCCAATCGCTCAAAGAGAGTCTGTATATTGATCAACATACAAGCCAAAAATCAGCAAAAAGCAGGAGTTGGAGTTTTCACAAACATACACTTGACTTCACCTCTATAAGCATCACACAACTGAGATGACATACTAAGAAATGATTTATGAGTGGTGTTGTGTTTAATGCAGAGACATTAATTCGAATATCATCGCTAGACAATTGGATAGGAAAAGTAAAAATGGTAAAGGCATACAAGGCAATCAGATGCAAATATATAATTAGTATATGCCAATAAACAAGCCAAATCAAGTGTATATAAATAAATGCTCAGCTCATATTCAGTTTGTTCTTATTCCATGTTCTTTCCATGCCCAGAATACTAATGAAATCCTAGAGTTTCAAATGTATGCATCACATGTTGGTGATTCTCGTGATTCTGTTTTTTAATGTACATACATATTTGTGATAACATTCAGGTTTTCAATTGGCAAAGGTAATTTCTACAGATTAATAATAGTTGTGCTACAGTTGTGACCCAGTAGGGCATTGAGCTTAACGCTTGTGACCGTACTAGCAAACATAGTCATGCTGTCCAAGTTCAACTTAAACCACACCCAGTGTGACTGACACACCAAATGTGATGATTGTATCCCCGTGTTGCACACGCCTCATACTTAGCTTAGTATGAATTACTTTATGATGCCTAGTTTATGAAGATGTCCATTTAATTCACTTTCTCTTGTTTTTTTTTGTGTTGCTTAATCGGGTTTCTTCTTATGTACCTGTCACTAGCAGTCATTGATAGTCGGAAGCTAGCCCTCATTTAATGTTGGCGCTATAAACTAGAAGAACAGAAACGAAAAAAATTGTGTGACTTTTTCATGAGATACAGCCTGCAATTTTTGTCTTCTAGGGTGGTTAGGTATTTTTACACCCCATCCCTCTGAGTTCTATCATAGCCATATCGGTATTGTACATGGGGATCAGGCAAGGTATTCTTTTTGTCATGTTTGATTATGCTCGAGCCTCAAATAAGCGTAAATTAGCTAGCCAAGTTACCATAACCAATTGAAGGCTTCAATATCCAATTATGCGTCTTCACCTCTTGCCAATATTATTCCCCCCCTTTTGTTGGAGTTTGCGCGAGGGTAACAGAATGGGATCCCACCACACATCGCACCCCTTCATTATGTTACGCAGAGTTTGCAGGCGAAAAAAGGGACACATTCTATGCTATGGGCATATTCAGTGTATATTAGATCAGGAGGCAGTCCTTCGCGGTTCACGATATTGTTACTGTACCGAACGACAGGTTCTATTTGCTATATTTGTGGGCGGAGTCTTTGGGTCGACCCCCCAATCCGGCAACTGAGGAACCCATGAGAGCCTGCAAAGCGAAGGGCGGACCTAGAAAAGGGCCCGCTAGATAACGACCCACCGAGTCATTGCCTAATCCCCCTCTCTTAGCCGCAAGGTCAGTCGTGGGTCTCCTAGGAAATTAGATGACGGGTAGGAAGTGAACCCTCACGTCTTCAGCGGTCGGATTTGCATGTGCATCCAGTTAAACATTTAATATTCTTGGTGTCAAAGACATCACACGCACTTGTTCACCATCAATAACCCTATGCCATGAAAACTGCCACTCGCCCCCCCTCCCCCCCCCGCCATAACCACGTACCCTATATTCATCCGGTTAACCTGGTCACTGTACTCCCGGCCTCTGTTCACGGTCCCTGTGTTTACCGTCCTGTCGGTACACCGCGTACAGCTAAATAGATGGATCTACTTTTCGTGTCCGTCCCTTACTCCTGTGCTCTTCTCTCTGTCGTTACTGTACAGATGGATGGCGAATAGACCCGAGATGGGATCCTCCTGCTACTTGCACTCTCGTACACTTATCCCAAGAACGCCAATGTGACTCTTTAATGTCCGGTCTTCGTGTCGTCTCATTTCATCACTATACAGTATATATCTTGTTAACTCACTACTTGCGTCCTATTACCCCGATTCTATCCTCCTCCCTACGATGCACTGCTACTACTATTCCCTCGGCATCACTTTGGCTCCCCCACCTCGAACATCAATCACGCACCCTACACCACACTCACCAATTACTACTACTAACCCACACACCTGATCAGTGCTCTCTGCCTCTCCGTCTCTCTCTGTGTCTACGTTGCTTCTTCTCTCTGCTCGCTCACGCCAACACCACAGTACACACACTCACACAACACCGCTACGCACACGCACCTCACGACCAACACACATCAACCTCACCATACACCCACCTCCACTCCGTCGCGCCTTCTCGTCTACGGCCGCTCTGCTGCGCACCTACGCACATCCAGGCACGCACACGCACGCCACGGCTATCACACACACTCCACACTTCAAGCACGTCCCACACAACACAACACATCAACGCACATGATCAGCACACACGACACACACGCACACACCACACACACACACACACACACACATGCATTCCCAAACTCTTTCACACACAAACACACATACGAATACACGCGCGCGTCACAAACACAACAAAGTACATCTAAACACACGTACACACACTAAACACCAACAACTCACATTCGCAACATATCGTCTACTCTCTCTCCCTCTATTGTCCTCCTCTCCATGTCTGTCTCTTCTGTCTCTAGTACCTCCTCTCTCTCTCTCTCTTGTACTTCCACAACACACACAACACATCACACAACACACACACCACACCATAGCGCATACAACACACACACACAACACACACTACACACATACACACACACCACCACACCCATCCACTCTCGTCCTCTCAATCACACATCGACGTCGTAGAAAATGCGCTTCCCCTGTCTCCAGTGGATTGAAAACTGTCCGGATCCCAGCCAGGCACCGCAGAAAGCTACAAGGGCACTACGCACGGTTTTGATGATCAGACTTATCCTATAATGAGCACTAAGTCCGTCCTAAGTCCCGAACAACGCACCCAGCATCTGCAACCTTTACTGACAATGTCGAGACCGCAGCTTCCCGAATCCGCTGAATGACGCTGCTCCCGCATTTTTTGACCAAGGACACGGTCCTGCTCCAAAGTAACTTTGTTGTGTCTTCCTGGTCATAACTGAGCTATATAGCTGTGACTATGGATCTTGTGATTGTGCCCACTTTCGTGTCTACAAGACACGCTATCCGTGACTGCACTCCCAGCCTCCCTGCTTCAGTGTTGCTAACAGTCATTATCACCCTCTCCATTTTCTCTCGACCTCACCCATCCATCGGCCTCTGTCTCTCCCAGACTTCTTACAATCACTGCTGATGTGCCTCACTGCCCGCCTCGAGCTGTTCCCCCTATCCCTCCCCCACATTACCAAGATGAATCATCATTAGACCTCGGCATTCTCTACCTACGCACATCCCCTCCTCACACACCTCCCTTTCTGTCCTCCCCTCTCCATTCTCACTTTCTGTCCTTCCCTCCCCACCCTCCCTTTCTGCCCTTCCCTCCACCCTCCCTTTCTGCCTGTCCACCTCCCCCACCACTCCTTTCTGGCCTTCCCTCCCCAACTCCCTTCCTGCAACTTCCCCCCCCACCCATTCCCTTTTGCCCCTTCTCCTCCCCACCCTGCACATTTCATGCCAGTCCCTCCACCCAACCACTCCCTTTCTGTCTTCCCCTTCTCAGTGTTATCCTCTTCTTACATTCATTTTCTTATCTTCTTCTTATTCTCTCTTACTTCTTTTCTACTCCTTCTTCCTGTTCTTCTTTTTCCTTCTTTCCTTTCCTCTC
>JAWQFJ010003245.1:17500-40000 GCA_034096865.1 Theodoxus fluviatilis | reverse complement strand
GTAGATTTCTTCACGCCGTTTCATTGCGTAATAAATAAACATAGCAACATTTCTAGTTTTCATTTTGCTCGACCCACCGATAAGCACAGTACAGGATGTTCCAATCTTTAAATGACGTTCGAGATACTTTTTTCTCAGGTCATTATATATTACACAGGATGTCAAGAAATGGTTTTCATCCTCATTTTTCAGACAGCATGGACATTCTAAATCTTTGTTGAATTGGTCAAAACGGTGGCTATTTATTTTCAGGTTATTAATGCCTCACCGAAATTGTGTGTAGGCATCGTGGAACTTTTTAATTGTTAAAAATGTAAGGTACTTTTTCTCCCCAAAGACAGTTTTGAAGGAAGAGTACCAATGATATCTGTCCCTAGTAGTGATGTTTTCATGCCAAAGCTGGCTGTGGCAATCTCAAAGCCTCTGTTTAAATGTGCTTAGGAAGACTTTATCGTTGCCGACGCCACCATTGAGCCAGGCGTACATAAGACAGAGAGAGAGAGAGAGAGAGAGAGAGAGAGAGAGATTAAACTTTAACTTTATTTTTCAAGGGAAATACATGAATTAGGCATAACTGCCTATCTTACATCTTACATACATACAGAGAGAGAGAGAGAGAGAGAGAGAGAGAGAACAAATTAACGAACGAGTTTATTGAAAAGGCCACCGGCCCATTTCAAGTGTACAATGTGCTTACATTTCAATTACCCAAGAAAGACAATTAATCAACGTAAAAACTGTCATGATCCGTAGACTCCAGAGCTTCTAGTCTGCGCTTGAACGCTTTGTACAAGTAAATGCTCGTTGATCTTATAATTTTCATTTCTTTACTGGCCAAGAGAAGTTCTAATAGGTCATCTCCATTCACATCTATGCAATAAAATATCAAACGTTCTCTCAAGTCCTGTAATGCAGGACAATGGAGTAAAATATTTACCCCCGTTTCTTCATGTTCTCTGCACAGTGGACAAAGCTCTAAGTTATTACTTCTCGTATATCTGTGTTTATGGTTAAATAAATCGGTAATTCCCATCCTAAATCGTATGTAAGCGTCCCTAAATACTTTTTTATCTAGATCATAGAGATACTGTTCAGTTACACAAGAAGTTTTAAAAGTCTGTAGAAGGAGTATCTATCACTATTCCTAACTTGCGCTTCCCAAGCTGTGCAAAATTTGCCGATGAGTTTCTCTCTGATGTTTCTCAGAAACGCAGTCTCATTTGATACCCTCTGATTTGACCATACATTTTCACAGCTGCATTCGAAGAGTAGCCTTCTAACCTTTAAGGCCCAAGAACCTTTGTTGTGTGTACACATCGTCATTTGGTATATTTTATAGGGTAACCTGCTTTCATCCATTTTCAAGAGTCTTAACCAGCATTTGATACTGCGTAACTTGGCATTGACCCACAGAGGAAAACACCCAGTGTCACCATACACCATAACATTAGGAGTACGTGAGGAAACATTCAAAAAACTTTTGCTGGCGTGTAGGTGTATACTCTCTACAGTCTGACATTCATCCATTCCCCAGATTTCAGCCCCACACAGAAGAGGTAGGGGGAGAGAGGGAGAGAGAGGGAAAGAAAGAGAGCGAGAGAGAGAGAGAGAGAGAGAGAGAGAGACAGAGAGAGAGACACAGAGAGAGAGAGAGACAGAGAGAGAGACACAGAGAGAGGCAATGAGAGAGAGAGGCAGAGAGAGAGAGGCAAAGAGAGAGAGAGACAAAGAGACAGACAGACAGACAGACAGACAGACAGACAGGTAGACAGACAGACAGAAAGACATACACACACAGACAGACACACAGACAGACAGACAGACAGACACACAGACAGACAGACAGACAGACAGACAGGCAGACAGACAGACAGACAGACAGACAGACAGACAGGTAGACAGACAGACAGACACACAGACAGACACACAGGCAGACAGAGACAGAGACAGAGATGCGGTGGGATTTGAGCCTGTTTTACGTTCTCGTGTGCACAATCTGAAGTCACACACACATGTATACATGTACGCGGTAGGAGACAATTTTGATTTTCATTCTTTTATATTGAGCAGACATTTAAACAAATTGTGGTCAAGGTAACCCGATTGACTCATTTTGTTTCTGCTGACCCAAAACATTTTTTCTTCCGATTTTGCACACACACACACACAAACAAAAAATCTTGGGGTAAAACACAAACTGTGTGTGCCCCATCTTCCCCGCCCTGCGAATACTCAGGAAATCCACTATTTACGTTTAATAACGCGTTTTCAGTAAAAGAGAAACTTGATTTATGTTCAGTCTGGTCTCTTCTGGTAATATATGTATACATTTTAAAGTTTAGATCGACCTACCGACCCTATTTTGTTTGGCCATGTTACTATAACCACAACCATTTTGTTGTTGTTGCCTAAAACCACACTTATCATATATTTCTTTTAATAACACACTCCACTCTCAGAGAGTGGTATGGTTTATAAATATGTCAGCAGTTGTTGCAATTTGAAAGTGTTTTCCGAAAAGATAATTTTAAAAAATGCACATAACTCTGTACCTTCTGCGTTTTCAAAGATGATCGTTGCCACTGGCTGGTTGTCCTTTCTCTGGAAGGTGACGATTTTCCCTCCGCCCGATCTGCTCTCGCTTTCGAAGTACATCTCCACCAAATCATTCCCCATGTCCGGGGTCAGCCCTGTCACCCTGACTGTGGCGTCATCACTTCCTGTGTACAGGACCACGGTGACAGGTGTGTTGTTGATCTTGTGCTCCTTCCTGGCCACAACCCGTTCTGCAACTGTAAGAGATTTTGTCATACGTCCGTACATGTCTGTGTCTATTTCTTTGTCTTCCATTCCGTCCTTCAGTTCGAACTCTGGGGACCTGGGATTGGAATACTTGAAATAATCTGTCACTAGTGAACTCTTGAGCAATTATTCGTTATGCTTCATTATACTTTTCAAGACCACAAGTTATTTGGCACTACATGTAGCGTATCTGCACTAAAAAGAGCCGTGCAGAACGATGTCATATAATGCCAGCATTTTCAACTACAATTTTATCAGATTACTGACGGAATTGTATGTGTTTATGATAATTAACCTAAACTTCAAGAATTATCAGAAATGTCAACTATAATTATATGAATACGTGCATTAGCCAAAATTCGAAGTACTTACAGCAAGGTCCGAGCATTGCAAAGGCGTTAAGACAGTTGTCAACGTGTTTTAGCCTTTTAAAATCTCATCCATAAATTATGTGCTAGATGACAGAACACTTTGTTTACAATTTCAATACAACACATTACGTCCGGTAATCATTCAAAACATAAGAAACTACTCACCAGCGGCACTTGCAAAAGTGATTATTCCCTCGCGTCTACCACTCTTCCTCTGGAACTGCACAATCCTTCCTCCACCAGATCTGGTCTCGCTTTCGAAATGTACCTGTACCATGTCGTCCTCCAGATCTGGAGGCAGACCAGTCACCTTGACAGTGACCTCTTGACATCCTTGTCCGAGCGCCATGGTGCTGGACGTGCTTTTGGATTTATAGTCCTCCACCGCCCTAACGTATGGCGAGGCACCTGAGTGAAGAGAAAAGGGTGTATTGGGAATAATAATAATAATATTTTTTAATATATAAAATAATAATAATAATAATAATAATAATAATAATAATAATAATAATAATAATAATAATAATAATAATAATAATAATAATAATACTAATAATAATAATAATAATGATAGTAATAATAATAATAATAATAATAATAATTTAAAAAAAATAATAATAATAATAATGCTAATAATAATAATAATAATAATAATAATAATAATAATAATGCTAATAATAATAATAATAATAATAATAATAATAATAATAATAATAATAATAATAATGATGATGATGATGATGATAATAATAATAATAATAATAATAATAATAATAATAATAATAATAATAATAATATAAAAATAATAATAATAATAATAATAATAATAATAATAATAATAATAATAATAATAATAATAATAATAATAATAATAATAATAATAATAATATTAATAAAGAGTTTATGTATACATCGCATTTTCATATACATGCTCAAAGCGCTTTACAGGCATGAAAGACATGAAACATATAAATAATGCCAAACACAAGTAAAGCAAAATCAGGCACAGTACACATACAATGCATAAGCACACAAGTAGACCAAGCCCAAAGCAACACACCACAGCAACAACTTGACACAGGCGAAACCAATAAACCAATAAGACACGGCACACGTACATGGCATCAACACACAAGCCAAACAATAACAGGACCAACCACAGGCCCCCATATAAAGCACGGAACGGATGAAAGCCCATCGCATATGGCACAAATACGCAGAAAGAGAACACTCCGTACAAGACGATGTAACTGAAACAATGAAGTCATACACACAAAGCACAATACACACGAGCAACCAGCAACGAACATGGCAATAGCACACAGGCAAACAATACCCGATGCAGGACAAACAATATAACGACATACGAAAGGAGCATGGAAGACATGAATTATATCAACAGCATATATGACCGCACACAGTCAGCATTCTCAACGGAAACAATATCAACAGGATTAACCATATAACTATACACATAAAGCAGAGTACATAAACATGATCCGCAGAATGCACGACATCAGCACACAAACAAACAATAATTAATGCAAGTCCATACAAACAGAATTGAATAACATGCAAGACGGTACATAAAGCATGTATGTGGACACCCAAAACTAGCACATGAGTTGCAGTAAGCGTACAGGCATGGAATAGTCACCGAAGCCCAGTCCAAAGAGGGGGGGGGGGGGGTATTATGTATATGAAACTGAGAAGAGGTGCGTTTTCAGGCCTGTGCGGAAAGAGTCAGGCGAGGTAGAGTGACGAAGGCTGACAGGGAGAGAGTTCCAGACGAGAGAAGCAGAAAAAGAAAAAGAGCGTTCGCCAAAAGATTTGGTGTTGACTCTTGGAGTGCAGAGAATAGAGGTGTCTGCCGAGGAATGTGTGACTGTCATAACAAGACATGACAAGAAAGTCCTGACTGACAATTCCAAAATGCTCATGCTGCACAAAGGTAACATTTTCACTTAGATTTTCTCTTATCCTTCGCGATATCACTAAGGAGTTTTAAATGCCACAAGTAATACGACTATTTTGGTCTCTGTTTGGAACAGTTGTTCACTCAAACTGCCCACAAAATAACTGTGGCGAGTTTGAACGTCTCCCTATTTTAAATTTTGTATACATGTCCCGATTTAATTATTTGGCATTCGGTGGTATTCATTTATAAACAATGCACGTGTCTTTATTGATCGATTGCAACTGCTGCTGCCCATTTCCCTGCATGTACTTATCTTCCATATTTCAAAACCTTTTCCCGAAAATTGTCACTAAGGAGTTTTATGTAGATTATAGCAATGTGCATGTTTCACCGTCAGGCCCTTTGAGATGCTTACGCATACATGCGAAGTACAACTTTTCCATATATATCAAATCTCACTTAAAACAATTTTATCCCAACGTTTTATTGCGTGTGAATTGGGGGGGGGGGGGGGGGGGGGGAGGGGAGGGGGATTATTTCCATTCTGCACAATTTGACGTATTTTCAGGATCAGTCAGGCAGCACATTAAATTTGCCATGTAACTAATTGCTCTGAGCATCTTGAACGTTTTGCGAGTTTTTGGGTATATATATGTCTCTCTCTCTCTCTCTCTCTCTCTCTCTCTCTCTCTCTCTCTCTCTCTCTCTCTCTCTCTCTCTCTCTCTCTCTCTTCTCTCTCTTCTCTACTTTCTCTCTCTCTTTCTCTTCCCTTCTCTACTCTCTCTCTCTCTCTCTCTCTCTCTCTCTCTCTCTCTCTCTCTCTCTCTCTCCCTCTCTCCATGTGTGTGTGTGTGTGTGTGTGTGTGTGTGTGTGTGAGTGTGTGTGTGTGTGATCTTGAAAGCATAATACCCATATATATATATATACATATATATATATATATATATATATATATATATATATATATATATATATATATATATCGTTACTGCCTCTATTTACTTTAGCTTTCCTCGCAACAAGCGTGTATTGGTTTTATTCGTGTGGCAGCCTCGAAAGGCCGTCGGAAATAGCTGGGCATGATTTTTATGTTTAGGCCGTATTAGGGGCAACGGGTCTACCTGGTCAAAAATGAGTTTTTCGCAAGCGATTTAATATATCATTTGTAATTCATCAAAGATTAAAAATGCTATATGTGCACTTAGGAAAACAGCTGAAAAACATTGTCTATTACCTCTGCTTCCTGTAAAAAAAATTGTCAACTTGTACTTGATCGAAGCGTTGACATGAAAAGTCAGTTTAATCAAATCACAATGGGTATAATTAGAAAGCTCTTTCCAACGACCACACCACTAAATAGACTGCGTATGAATATTTACATAGTGGTACTAGTGCGCAGATATGTTTTGCTGCAGCTATTGTGCGACGTGAGCCGCTGTTACCGTGCTGGTAAAGACTGGGGTTGTTTGTTTTCTCTTTGGTCTGACTTTGACCTCTGTTTTCTCGCTTTGAGAACATGTTGAGATTTGCAACAATAACTGCCATAATTGTGGTTCAATACAATGTATTTGCACGAAACAAATTGTTCTGAGCCCAGGTGGAAATATAGAACATGACAAGATCACAAAATTAAAAATAAAAACGTTTTCCACGTGGGGGGTTTCCCAGGGTACCACACATTTAGTCTCGTGTCTAAATAGTGCGCAAAATACTTTTCCCTTAAATGGACGTATGCTTTGCAAGAGATCGGGAAATTACTTTCATCCGTCTTCTCGCGAAGTACTGTAGATCATGTTTACTTGTAATTCATTAACTCTGTACCTAATTAGGATGAATTCCGAGTTTTTCTTATATCTAGTAATATAAACTTGAATAAATAGAGACATCGCGACTGATGCGCGATAATTGATTATTGCTTAACGTGGAGTATTTTCTTCTTTCAGATAAGCCCCGCTTATGTTATTTTAACCTTAACCCTGTGTTGGCTTGGGCTTACGTCCTGGCATGACGTTCAGTTCAGTTCATCTCTCTCTTCTCTCTCTCTCTCTCTCTCTCTCTCTCTCTCTCTCTCTCTCTCTCTCTCTCTCTCTCTCTCTCTCTCTCCCCCCCCCCCCAACAAACTGCCAACCAGGAGCTGATTCATGTTTTCAAAAGTAAGAACATTTCAGATTACTCCAGTGATCTATCACGTATCATGGTTTGTTGATACGAATAAGCACACCTGAAAATGTAGTAACTGACGTTTTATAGCACGGGTCTCAGCAAAACCTCCAGAAATCTTAATCTTTATGTCCATATCTAAAATATGGGTGCTCCTAAGATGGCTAATAGAGGCTCATTTGTATGTATGTGTTGTGACCACACATAAGTTTGTGGGTGAATGAGGGTGAATTACTTAGAGTGTGAGTGTGTGTGTGTGTGTGTGTGTGTGTGTGTGTGTGTGTGTGTGTGTGAACGTGTGTATCTGTGTGTGTGTGTGAGTGTGAGTGTGTGAGTGTGAGTGTGTGAGTGTGTATCTATGTGTGTGTGTGTAAGTGTGAGTGTGAGTGTGTATCTGTGTGTGTGTGTGTGTAAGTGTGAGTGTGAGTGTGTGTGTGTGTGTGTGTGTGTGTGTGTGTGTGTGTGTGCGCGCGTGTGTGTGATACAATAAACGATGTTGATCCACAGGCAAACAGGCAATGCCATTTATGACAGAAACCAATACAGATGTATGTATCAGTGTGAGGCACCTGGCATGGGATTATGCAAACCTTTTATTGAGCTACAATTTGGTTAATTTCTTATATAATTTAGGTTTATCACAGATGTTGTACTTGCCATTATAGTCGAAATGCATTACTCTATATATCTTGAGCGGCGGTCAGATTAGGTTTAAGAATAGGCACTTGTCGGAATCGCACGATATGGTAATTGTTTTTAATAACATATTTTTTCCTTTCCCCTTCCTCTTACCCTCATTACCCTTCCCCCTGCCCCAGCAGTAATCAGGGTCTGTCTCTGCGGTTGTATGCAACTGGAGGGCTGGTGACCGCTCGCAAGAATGGCCACTCAAAGAATTAATCATTAGTCTTACGTCAGATTTATATGTTGGAATAGCTGCATTTAATGTGAAAAGGTCTGTGGGACTTAAAAAATAGAAGGAAGGTGTTTACTTGGATCAGAGACAACAAGTACGAAATCATTTTACTTCAGGAAGTACACGTGGCCAAGGAAAAAGCTCATCTCTGGGTGCAGGAATGGGGCTATAAAGCCACGTTCTCAGGAGATAGTTCTTCATTAGCTGGGATAGGAGTATTGTTCCAACCAAATTTCCCACTAAAGATATTGGAATAAAACGAAGTCATGGTGGAAAGAATACAAAAAATAAAAATGTAAATAAACAGATGTATACACTTTTTAATACATATGGGCCAAATAATAATGATGCCATGATCTTTCATATTGTAGATATGGAAATAGAAAAAACCCAAGGTAAAAGTATCATTCTGGGAGGAGACGTTAACGTTTTACTCGATGTCCACCTTGACAACAATGCAGGAGTATTGGCAGCCAACCACAAACAAGAGGGCAAATTAATACATATAATTTAAAAAGTTTGATTTGTACGACATTTGGCGCTTGTACCATCCAAATGACAAAATATTTACATGGGATTCAAACACAAAACCAAATATTTCTTGTAGACTTCATTATATACTGATATCATCGAATGTTGTTAACAATAGTCGTTGCGGCAAGAATAATTCCAGGAGTTTTCTCTGACCACTCTCTGGTTTATTTTGAGCTAGACATATTTATACCTGCTCGTGGTCCAGGGTATTGGAAACTGAATATAAATGTACAATATAAGAATACATAGCAAAACACAGAAACTTATTACAATCAATACTGATGCAAATCCAAATACCAAATGGGAACTTATCAAAGGAACTGTAAGGCAGGAATCCATAGTCTCTTCTCAAAAGCAAAAGGAGAAAACTAAGAGGGAAATAGTGCTCCAGAAAGAAATAGAAAGTATAAATGAGGATTTTTAAAATTCAAGCTCTAAAGACTCAGCCCTACAGGCTAGACTGGAAAATAAGCAGAAAGAATGACAGAGAATGTACGATGAAAAAGTGAAAGGAATTGTTCTAAGAGCGAAAAGCAGGTGGGTGGAAGAAGGTTTAAAAAAACAAGATACTTTGCAAACTTAGGAAAAATAAACTATGAAACTAAAGTCATACCAGACTTAAAAGTCAATGGGTCAAGCATACATAACCCCTCAGACATTTTAAATGAGGAAAGCACTTTTTTAAACAACTGTACTCCAAAAAGCTAAACAGACCTTCTTCTCACAGTGATAGTATTTTTCCAAGTAACTTTCCAAAAATCAGCATTGATGAAAAACATATTTGTGAAGGTTTTCTTATTAAAGCTGAATTGGAAGAATCTATACAATGTATGAAAAACAATCGAAGTCCAGGTAGTGATGGAATCCCCTGTGAGTTTTATAAAGCATTTTGGCCAGATATTAAGACCTACCTCTTAGATTCACTGAATCACTTATTTGAGAAAGGCAAGCTAGCAATGCTACAATGCCACTGTATCATCACTTTGATACCCCCAAACGATCAAGACAGATCATCTTTGAACAACTGGAGACAAATCACCTTATTGAAAGCTGACTACAAAATAGCAGCAAAAGCAATAGCAAACAGAATTTTTTTAAGTTCTTCCATCCATCATACACCACTCCCAAACTGGCTTTATGAAAAATAGATATATCGGAGAAAGTATTAGACTGATTCATGATGTCATTCTACATGCTAACGAGAAAGATAGGAAAGATTTTATTATGTCTGTAGACTTCAAGAAAGCCTTTGACAGTATTGATCATGATAATATTATTAAAACACTTGAACATTTCAACTTTAGCAAGGACTTGATGCAGTGGATCAAATTATTTTACACATATGCACAAAGCTGTGTAACTAACAATGGATACATGTCAGCATTTTTTAAAGTAGCCTGCGGAACAAGACAGGGATGCTCTCTTTCTCCTTATATTTTCAACATCGTGTTTGACATTTGTTCTCATTTCAAAAGGAATAATGACGATATTAAAGGCTTTAAACTTCTGGAAACTTTGTCAAAATGACAGCATATGCTGATGAAGTTACTATTTCTGTAGATGGAACAGAAAGGGATCTCAGCACTACCTGCTCCATACTTGAAAGCTTTGGAGACAAATCTGGTTTAAAAGTCAGCTATGAAAAAAGTGCCATTCTGAGAATAGGCCCCCTCAAAGACACTCAAATCAGACTATGCCAGGATAAGAACCTCACATGGACTTAGAAGGGCGTGAAAACACTTGGAATATTTTTCACTAATGAAACAAGCAAGATGACTGAAATAAACATGAATGAGAGATTTTCTTTAATGATTATGCTTTTACACAAATGGAAACCATGTAACCTCACCTTATATGATGAAATAGCAGTCATTAAGATACTAGCTTTCCCTAGTATAATATACCCAATTGACAACCCTACCTGATCCCAATGAAAATCTACAAAAGGCAAAAAACAAGGAAGTGTTTAAGTTATTGTGGAATAATAAACCTTACAGAATATCCCAAAAAGTAATGTATCAAAAGGTAGAAAAGGGTGGTTTGAAAATGTTAGATACTCGAAGCTTTCTATCAACAGTTTAAGTAAACTGGATAAAACGCTACATCAACCCTAACAATCAAAGAGAATGGAAAACAACATTCAGACACTATGTCAGTGAGATTGGGAATGATAATTTCATACATTCAACGTTGCACACATCAAACTGTATATTTCTCAAAATACCTTCTTTTATGATGTAATGAAGCATTGGAATAAGATTGTTGGGACAGAAAATCCAGCTGACAATACACTAGAACAATCCTTGTGGTATAAATTCTAATATCTGTCATTGCAGGGTACCAGTGGAGTAAAAACACTGGGCTGACAAGGGTATCTTGCAGGTGAAACATATTGTTGAAAACAATGATCTAGCCAGTTTTTTTTTTGTCTCAAGGTAAAGTTCAAATTAGATGTAGAAGATGTCTATTCCACAGGAATGGATTCCAAAAAATAAACAACAACCAATGTCAAAGTCAGTGTGAGAGAATAAGTGAAAGAATAAATAGGGTATCAAAATGTACCTTTTTTAAACTCACTTTTAATTGATAACATGGACCTAGACATTCATCCCACCACCACCCCCCACCCACCCCACCCCTAATGGGAAAAATCATTCGTGGGCAATAACACTGACTGGAAAGGCAATTACACTCTGCCAAAGCAATGCACAATAGACACTCAGCTAAGGACCTTCAGTTCAAATTCTTACATTCGATTATATCAACAAACACCTTCCTTGTATGTATAGAAAACACATCTTCATCACGTTGTGGATTTTGCTTGTGTTGTGTCAAAACACGAACATATATTCTGAGTGTCAAATAATTCAAGATTTCTGGTGCAAACTACTACAGCAATATAAAGAAACCAGAACGGCAACATTCCACAAATGTAAATATTCCATATTCTTTGGAGATAAGTTCGCCTCTCCTATTGTAAATTTTATCTCAATATTAGCAAAAAAAATTTATTCATCAAGCTAAGTGTCTAGATTATGAAACAGCGTTTGATTCCTTTTGGCAAGTCCTTCAATATACGTATAATGTTGAAGAAAGAATTGCTTTCAGGAATGGATAATCGGAACAATTTCAGAGCAAGTGGTCGCCAGTTCTATCAATATAAATAAGACACTACTATATACGATAACCATAACAAGGAAAAGCCTCTCGCCCAACGCTTCTGATCCTGTTCCCCCCCTCCCCCCTTCTCCCACTCCACTCCCCCATCCCCCTTTTCCTTTTCCATTCCAGATCTCATCTCTCACCATTCCCCACGAGATCTACAGCATGAAATTATATGTATAATTAATCAGGTTCTCTCTCCTTTTTCTTTTTTAAAAATAATTTGTTGATTATGTGCACATTTTTGTCAGCTGTATGTGTATACTTTCCTTTCTGAATAAAGATTATTTAAATAAAATTTAAAATATAGATTTTTTAAAGATAACTGTTAGATGTCTCATTAGACTTGTATTTTTCTAACTTCTTAGCAACAGACTGACAGATACAAATCATGTAATTGACAACACACACATACACACACGCACGCACGCACACGCACACACACACACACACATACACACACACACACACACACACACACATACACACACACAACTGCCAACCATATGGCGCTATCTCCACGTTCGCAACCTGAGCATTTGATTATTCTCTTTCAAGTTCGTCCTAATCATCTTCAGCGTCTCGAGTGTAACGTAATATGTGATAGAACGGTTCGCTGAATTCCCAACGGTACTGGATATACACATCTCGAAACGGCTTTTTATCCTCTGCGTCCAGGTACACTACTTTTCCCCACCTGAACTTCATTCGACGATAGAATAAATATCCTGAGCTTCCGAACAATGTCTACATCCAGTAATTACAGTATTAAAGAACGATGGTTATTTAACACATCCCTTTCATTTTTCCACAGTTTGATTGACTCACATTTGTTTAAACCCATATTTTCATAATACAGTCGTAAATAAGGAACATGGATACCTAACTCAGGGAACCACTTCCAGCATTTTATTACCCAAGAACCATATTTCGTGTTACGCTAAATTACTTCCAATCCTAAACACCATGACCTTCGTTTTATCTCGAGTTATCGTCAGATCAACGTTATGAGAGCCCCTAAGACAGACAGAGAGAGAGAGAGAGAGAGAGAGAGAGAGAGAGAGAGAGAAAGAGAGAGAGAGAGAGAGAAAGAGAGAGAGAGAGAGAGAGATAAAGAGAGAGAGAGAGAGAAAGAGAGAGAGATTAAGAGAGAGAGAGATTAAGAGAGATTGAGAGAGAGAGAGGGAGAGACAGAGACAGACAGACAGAGACAGAGAGAGATAGACAGAGATAGAGACAGAGAGAGAAAGACAGAGAGAGAGAGAAAGACAGAGAGAGAAAGGCAGAGAGAGAAAGACAGAGAGAGAGATTGAGAGAGATTGAGAGAGAGAGACAGACAGAGAGAGAGAAAGAAAGAGAGAGAGAGAGAGAGAGAGAGAGAGAGAGAACTGAACTGAACTGAACTGGTTTATTGAGGCCAGCGGCCCATTGCATACACGAATTGATGAGAAACATTCATGGTTAATAGATAATCTTACAGGTATAAACATTGCTCAAACACAAATACACCCCTCGACTATACTCTTTTCGTGGCTTCTATGAGCCCAGACAGTTGACAAGGCTTGTCCATTTTATGTGACCACGAATCAATGCACAAGATTTGTACACGTTTGGTATATTCAAATCTTGGTTATCATAAACTTATACAGTTAAGAGAGCTTGCCTGTTTCCTAAGTTTTGTTCCCTATATCTTAAGGCATAGAATATATACATGGCTACCGACCTTGTGATTTTTTCATCACGAATCCTCCTGTGGTATATATACCGTTCTATGTATTTTTTCCTTAACTGCATATATGCGGGACATGATAACAAAAAATGCTCCTCATTTTCTTTTTCCTCACAGAATGGACATTTAGCATCACGTGCGTCTCCGTACCAATTGTAAACGCTCAAATCGTTTATTCCAAAACGAAATCGAATAAACGCGTCCCTGAATTTGTTATGTCAAGCAAGTTTAAGTAATTTTGTAAACCAAATTTTTGTTTGATGAAGGAGAACCATCCGTACCTCTCGCTATTGACATTCTTAGCATTCCAGTCCTGGAGGTAGCAATCTTTCATTCTCTGCTTCAGGGGAATATAATGCGACATAGTCTTCAAAACATGTGCCGAATTCGAAGTTCGATGAGGTAAAGGTTTCTGTCAAACAGCAAACATCAAAACGATGTATGTATGCCAGGAAACCTGGCTCTGTGAGTTTGGTGGACAGACCTTCCACATTCCAGGACACAATTTTCATTGAATCAGCACTTTTTTTCGAAAAAAAAGAAAAGAAAAGAAAAAAATATATAGAAAAAAAAGAAAAAAAAGAAAAAAAGAAAAATAAAGAAAGAAAGAAAAAAAAGAAAAAAAGAAAGAAAAAAAAGAAGAGAGAGAGAGAGAGAGAAAGAGTGAGAGAGAGCCAGACAGACACACACACAGAGATAGAGAGAGAGAGAAAAAGAGAGAGGGAGGGAGGGGGAGAGAGAGAGAGAGAGAGAGAGAGAGAGAGAGAGAGAGAGAGAGAGAGAGAGAGAGAGAGAGGAGGGGGGGATATAGAGTAATTCGCTTGCACGTTTACGAAGTGGTCATTTTTGCGGTTAATGTATTCATGCTCTTTGAGGGATTGCCATCGAATCGGAATGCATGTCCCATCAACTCAGAAGGGAAATAGGGGTACGTTTTTCCCATGAATGGACAAAAATGCCAAACGTCACAAGAAAAAGTATGTTTCGAACGAAGAGCCACAAATTGGGATTTCAAGCAAATTTCTTCTAGAGTATCCCATTACTACATTATGCATATGAATAAGGCATTGTAAAACAGCAAAATAAAAACTGGAGGTCGAAAAAAGGAGGGCATCGGGCAGAAAACGAACCCCGGTCATCCGCGAGACCATTCTAGTTCACTAGAGATTTCGCCTACCGGCGAAAGTGTCTCTAGCCCAGTTGACATCACGTGATAGAAGGTTTTCGTCCGAAATATGCAAATGGAGGTCACACGAGAGGCTTGTGGGATAGCCGATCGGCTCCCTGACATACGCCGTTAAAGTAGTTCTAAGACTAGTTCGCACAAAACTCACAACTTACTCTTGTTGAGGCAATAAACAAACGTTTATTCGATAAAATAAAATGTTTGCGTTGAAATGGAAACAAGTTTTGACATCTGAATGATTTCTGTAAAAAGTGGAGAGAAAAATAGTATCAGAACAAAATATTTTGGCGCAATGCTGTAATGCGAAGGGTGAAGTCTATTACGCATTCATTGCGAACTGTGCCAGAGGCACTACTGACTCGTCGGGTTCACAGAATGCCGCGTGACAGGCGACTCTTCAACGCTCAGATCACAGAGATGTGATTCAAAATGATTGCATTTGCTTTTCGAATGAGATCACCATAAAACTTGCAGCGATAACGTGTTTATCTTGCTAGACTGCACTGAGACGAAAGACACGATGACGTAGAACTGTACATAAAATTCAAATTTGGGCGTCAAGACATTCTGTTTCTTACAAAAAGAACTGGTGGAAGCCATTGAACTGTCAAAGCAATGGCAGTCCGCCGCCATTTTCATCTCCGGTTGAGCATTTTCACGGGGGCGGGGTGGTGGGGTGGTGGTGTGGGCTTCTTTGAATATACCTCCGTTGAATACATCTGCGATCAGGACCAGCGGTAACCCGTACTATGTGCCCATTAATGCGTGGTACTGGCTGGCAGTTTACCTCCGGTCAGAGAGTTAACCAGCGAAAGTCGGGGTTTACCTCCGGCTAGCTCTCCATGAATCTCAGCTTAGATAGTAAGAACTTCCGTGAACATCAACGTGATTTTGAGAAAAAGAGAAGGCCGCTACATCAGGCACCGCCCTTTTCGGTTATGATGTGTAATGGGCATTTAAGGATCTGCGCTGTTTGGGATTACCTGACACGTTTAGGGGGAAAAGACCCGCCCATTATCGAAACCCGAAGTAGTACATCAAACATACAAATGCAGGAGTGCATTCAGAGTTTATTCTGTTCAGATGCGAAAGAACTTCCAAGCTGCGAACGGCTCCTACCTAATGTATAAACTGCAAGCATAATGACATGACCGCTCTGCTGGGCTCGTGATATGAGCGCTGCCTACATAAATAAGAAAGAAAGTCGTTTAGAACCAAGGGGTTGGAGAAAAATATGACCCAAGCAAACCAGAACCCCATTTCATCGACCAAGATAGAACTGTATGAATGCATCTCGCACAGTTCCATAGCCTGAAATGTAAGTGTCGAAAAGTAAAGGAAAGGTTGTAAAGTTTTCAACAGCCTTAGCTTGAATTGTTACCTTTCACTTCGTCTGCAGGGATGCTTGTTTTTCTGACATCTTCTTCGCTTTTCTGTTTCTCCCACTCTCTCGGTTCAGATCTTGATTTGCTCTTGAACGCACGAAAGTCCGAGGATCCAGGCGGATTCCTTTGAAGAACCTGTCTTGTGATGTATGTGCCGTTTTCTAGCAGAGCCACAGAAACGGGGAGTCCATTGATGCTATGATCACCTTTTGTGAACACTCTAGCAGCCACTGAAATGCGATCATAAAGTTATCATAGGTAATGAGAGCCAAAACTAATGAACGGAACGCTTATTTAGGTCAAATGGCGGAGAAGTTCTTAAACATGGCAAAAGAAGATTCAAAATACATTGAATTGAATAGTTATATGACATTTCGAAGGAGCATGCTATTGTAACAATGTTAAAGACGTGGGGGAAATGTTTGGGGGATATTAGGGCAATATTCCTCGGGTCGAGATCTCTCGCGACTATATTAATCCAGGATCATATCCTGCCGCGTCATAATCCTTACACACACTCGCGCGCACGCGTGTACACACACATACGCACGCACGCGCGCGCACGCACACAAACACACACACACACACACACACACACGCACTTGGACTTGTTATCAAGATTTAAAATACAACAGTTATAATGAACAGATTGTGTATCCACAAAGCATCTCATGAAAGATGATACTTCGGACAAACGAAACTGGAAGTTGTAACAGCATATCTCTCTCTCGAAAATGCTATCGATAAAGTTCATCTCGAGTGTCACCCAAGCGGACCTGGCAAACGGCCAAAGCAGCTTTTGCTTTTGTGAACAAGCTAATACAAAGAATTTTTCATGTTACTATCGATGTACATATATATTTCAAACTGTTTGGTGTCTAGATTCGACAACTTTTGTTACATGGTGCCGATGTATGGTGATGAAAGGTTGTAATAAAATGTAATGCGTCAATTAGAATGCTATAAAATATTTTTGAATGTAGTAAACCACACCCCCAAAACGATAGGTTTTGGAGAAGCAGGACGGTTCCCCTGCATATAAATCTTACATTACGATGCATGAAATTATAGGACAGATTCTTATATGAAAGAAAATCAGTTACTAAAACAAGTCTAGAGAATGATGCCGGGCAATTTACATACTTGCTTTCATTATTTGTAAGCAAACAAAAAGTATTATTTGAGCATGGTTTAGGAAATGTGTGGGAGAACCAGACTAGGTAAAACGACCGGATGTTTTTAGAAATACATGTACTGAAAGAAAAATTGCTGATTTGTTTTTGGCCGTGAATGGAGAGCAAGATTTGCATTCTACAAAGAAATTCAATGTTACTTCGTGCCACAGCCCTTTTTGTACATAATCGACGAACAACCTAACAGGAATGTGTTTGTTCGTTTCAGACGTCATAACTGTGCTAATGACCAACAGATTCAGGTTTAAGAATGTACAATTACATATCCTGTTTCCATTGCGAAGGGAGTAAGATAAGGATGAAACACATTTTGTTCTTACTTGCCCTGTCTTAAGTGATTTGCGATTGCAGCACCTTGTGCAACACATAACTCAAATTAATCTTTGTGACACGTTTATCGTGGAATAATTCGATTGTTGGGAGATCAGTGAGTATCGTTTTATCTAAAGCATTTACAAGACTAGCTGAGGCCGTGATATGCATGTTGTAATACTGTGTTTGATCAGTGTCACAAGACTGACTGACTTTTTATTAGTGGACTCTTTGAAATAAGCCAGTGGCTTGATCAAATCAACTTTTCGTTAGTTTGTCTCTCTCTCTCTCTCTCTTTCTCTCTCTCTCTCTCTCCCTCTCTCTCTATCTGTCTAAATATCTCTCTCTCTCTATCTCTCACTCTCTCTCTCTCACACTCACACACTCACTCACTCCTCCTGTGGGTTCGGGGTAAGAATTGACCCACCGCGTCTCCCTACGCGATTCGTAAGAGGCGAATAACTAGGGACACCGTGACGTGATTAGCGTTTACTCCAAACTGTTCTAAAGATTTTCGTGCTTAATGACCTTACATAGCCTACAAAGGCTGATAGGCCGTAATACACCAACCAACCAACCAACTCTCTCTTACTCATACACTTTCACTCATACACTTTCACTCATTCACTCTAACTCATACACTCTCACTTTCACTCTCACCCTCTTTCCTTCTCTCACTCACAACTTTTATTTTCACTCAAACACTCTCACACTTACCTTTTCTCTCTCACTCTCTCTCACTCACACACTCTCACTCAACACTCTCACTCACACTCTGTCACTCACTCACACACTCTGGCACACTCTCACTTTCTCACTCTCTCATTCACACACTCTCACACACTCTCATTCACGCACATTCTCTCCCACTAACACTCACTCTCACTCACAAACACTCACTCTCACTCACAAACACCCTCTCTCTCTCTCTCTCTCTCTCTCTCTCTCTCTCTCTCTCTCTCTCTCTCTCTCTCTCTCTCCCTTGACGTTGAATAGTGTAGACGTGTGTAAGAGCGCTCAGACAAGCTACAGTAATTTTTAGTGGCAGGACAAGGTGGAGAGGAACGTTTCTGGTACCTTAGTGTTGATCCTGAAGTCGCAAAATCAGTCATGCAGGTGAAGTCAATTTTCATCGTGTGTTATCCAAGTTATTGATTGCTTTTTAAAATGGAATCTACTGATTTTATTGGAATGTGATTAATGTTTACCACTCTTACGAGTGAGATGGGCGTTGACCTTCAAACTTTTCATGCGATAATTGGGTTTCACGCAGCACATGCAGCTCTCCGAGAAAATCTCAGATCGCATGATGTAGTTGCCAACATGCGCATTTGCTTCGGACTGTGCATTGCATTATCGTACGTATAGTAGTGTTAGGCCAGTTAGTGCACTGGACGTTAACTTTGCACTGCGTGGAAAGCTGAATGCAGGAATGTGAGGGCTGGACATGGTAACGGCAAGACCCCATGCAGATTTTCGAGCGTCAGATGTGCACAGAGTTTGCCTGGGTACTAGTATAGCTCTCTCAGGTTTGACAGGTGAGGCAGAATTGCAAATTTTGCCGAATCTACACGACATTTTCTGCCTACTACTCGTGTCCGGAACTGTTGAGAGAAACCCAGAACCAGGACTTGAAAAGAAAGACCTCAAAGACTCGGAAAGAATCCAGGAAGCCTCAATGAACATGATTTTGAACGAGCCGAAGAAATTGAACCAACATATAACTGTAAAGCAAGGCATGCTAGACAAAATGCAAAATGTAATGCAGGTTTTGCAGAGGACGATGGAAGCACAAGAGTCATTCCTAGAACACGTCAGCGATAGACTGGCGGAAATGGGCTCACGAATGCGAGCTGTGGAGGAACAGATTGAGAAACTGGAAGTCGCCAACAGAAAAGACAATGTAATCCTCTATAATATTCCGGAGGAGACTGATGAGTCTCCAGAAGACAGTGGAAGGAAGTTCCGGGAAGCTGCGAATGTTGTGCTGCCTAAAAATCTGGAAGATAAAGATGTACGACATATCCACCGCATCGGCAAGACAACGGACGGCAAACATCGCCTTCTGCTAGCGACCCTCAACAGAACAACCGACAAGATTGCCATGTTGCGGGCCAGAGAGAAACTTAAAAAAAAGGATTTGGAATCTCCAGTGACAGGACTCTTCTACAGAGACAGCAACTGCAAGAAGCGAGGGAGGCTAGTTTCTCCTCATACTTTCGAGGCACCAAGCTTCACATGGTACCCAGCCAGCGCCAGGAGACGGAACGGCGGCAGACCCGCTCCCTTACAAAAGCGCTGAACCATGGCAACACCTAGGATCGAGACCGAGGTGTTATCACAGCTGCTTTGACAGGTACTTGTAGATTTCTTTCAGAGAACATTAATGGGATTCTGCCCAAATTCGGTGAACCTGATTTTCTTCTCTATCTTCAGAAATTTGATTTTGTTTGCCTTGTTGAAACGTTTGTTGCATGTTTATATAATGCAAAGTCGGTAATGACTTTAAATAATATGTATCGCCTGCGCAAACACTATCTGTACACTGACGATCAGGTGGTGTCGTTCGTCTGGTAAAGCTCTGCATTGCCACAATGGTTGAGCCAGTGCAAATTGAATTTGACAATA
Source organism: Theodoxus fluviatilis (assembly GCA_034096865.1). Lineage (NCBI taxonomy): Eukaryota > Metazoa > Mollusca > Gastropoda > Cycloneritida > Neritidae > Theodoxus > Theodoxus fluviatilis. Next base: position 19,702 of record JAWQFJ010003245.1, on the reverse strand, counting down.
TGCTTGACTTTAGAAATAGCAGCCAGATGATATATATGCAAATGCATTGTGGAGGTCTGCATATGTCTTTTTCTTGTGTGCATGTGTGTGAGGTGGGGTGGAGTGGAGTGGGGTTGATGGAGGTTGATGGGTGATGGGGCAGTGGGATGGGGGAGGGACAAAATGAAGGGTGCGTGGTGAGAAGGGGGATTTCAGTGGGATTTTGTGGGTGCTTTTCTCTCTCTCTCTCTCTCTCTCTCTCTCTCTCTCTGTGTGTGTGTGTGTGTGTGTGTGTGTGTGTGTGTGTGTGTGTGTTTGTTTATTTGCCTTAAGCTTTTTTCCTCTTCACTCGGCGCTACTTGCTTCGTGACTTGTGTTGTAAGATATTGTGCTGAATAAAGATTTATTTTTAAATAATAAAAGGAATTAGCAGCCAGCTTTTCATTTCGGATAGAGATGTTCTCATGCTATGCGTATACATACCGCCTGCAGAATCTCCATATTATAACCTGACAGGAGAAACAAATGGAATTTCAATGTATGAGCAGTGTTTGATGCATTTGATAACAACGTACCCAAACTTTTCCCTTTTAGTTTGCGATGATCTCAACGCTCGAACCAGTAACTATGTGGGAAATTTAGTCGATATCTCGAATAGAACGTCTGACTTCCTGGGTGACTTCCGTTGTTCTCATGACAGCACTGTTAATGATTTTGGTCATAATATGGTGTCAATCTGTGAGTTGAATATATTAAATGGTAACATTGCTGGAGACGAGAGTGGTCGATTTACTTATATTTCGAGCACAGGATACAGTGTGATAGATAATTGTTTTAAATGATTTGTTATCTTACTGTACTTCACTACATTTACAAGAAAATGTTTTGACATTGCATTTGTGCTTAGAATTATGTTTGAAATGTAAAGTGAACTTTGTGCTTGGAGTAAGACAAGTTTGTTAGTAACAAAATGGTCTGGGATATAAACTTGAGCGAAGAATTCAAGAAAAATGTGCACAGCAATGTGGATAAATTGGTGTTAGACTTAAGAGAAGAGAGGGATGTAGACACTATTGCTGAAGATTTAACTGAGTGCTATTTTAGAGCGGCTGAACCTCTAACGAAAACAATTGTTTATGAAAACTCAACTTATGGTCAATTTTGGTTAGATAAAGAGTGCAGGATAACGAAAAATAAGTTACGCTCCTTACTACACAAATATATCAGCACGTTAGCAACTTGTGACAAAGAAATATATAAAAAGAAACGAAATGAATAGAAACAACTATTGAAACGTAAAAGAGAGGCGTACAGAGTAAATGCTGTCACATCTCTTGTGGAAAATATTTTATAAACCTCTGTGTTCTGGACACACGTGAGAAAACTCTAGATCCATTGCACATTGCAGCATATCATGTGAAGAATGGAAATATCATTTTGATGAAGTTTATGGCCTAGCCTTCTTTGAACAGCAACATCAAATTGAGTACAAAGTACATGTATTAAATGTAGCGTATGACGAGTTATCGCCCCTTGACTGTGACATTACAATAGACGAAATACATCGTGCCATAGCAAAATTGAAGACTGAGAAAGTTTCAGGGGAAGATAACATTCTGCCTAAAATGCTCAAATGTACACCTCAGAGCCTTATAGCGTTCGTGACTAAACTCTTCAATGTTATGTTTGCTATAACGTTTTCCGAGTATGTGGAAGAAATCAATTATATTACATATACATAAAAGAGGCGACCCCTCCATCCCAGATAATTATAGAGGCATATCCATTACGAGTAGCTTTAGCAAAGTATTCACGTCTGTACTTAGTGAACGAATGCAAGACTGGGCGGAAAGCAACCGTTTAATTGGAGAAGAACATGCCGGTTTCAGAAAAGGTTATTCGACAATAGAGTTTTTGTTCTTCACTATGTAATTAGTAGATACTACGTAATTAGTAGATACTTATCAAGACACAGAAAACTGTATGCAGCTTTTGTAGCTTTCATGAAAGAATTTGACAGTATAAACTTTGGGATGTTCTTCGGGGTTACGGCATGAAAGGGAGATTACTCCACATGCTACAAACAATTTCTTCAGATGTCCAGAGCTCTGTACGATGCAACGGTCGCTACAGTGACTCATTTGTATGCAATCGAGGATTGAAACAGGGTTGCAAAATGAGTCCGATACTTTTTTCTCTTGTAGTGAATTATGTTGCTAAGAT
>JAWQFJ010003245.1:0-12500 GCA_034096865.1 Theodoxus fluviatilis | reverse complement strand
GTCGGGATGGGATGTGATGTGACGGGATGTGCCGTGACGGGATGTGGCGTGACGGGATGGGATGTGACGTGACTGAATGTGACGGGCGGGATGTGATGTGACGGGATGTGCCGTGACGGGATGTGGCGTGACGGGATGTGACGTGACGGGATGGGATGTGACGTGACTGAATGTGACGGGCGGGATGGGATGTGACGGGATGGGATGTGACGTGACGTGATGTGACGTGACGGGACGGGACGTTACGGGATGGGACGTGACGGGGTGGGATGTGACGGGATGGACTGCGATGCGACGCGACGGGATGCGACGCGATTCGATCAGATCTGATAATGATATGAGTCAATGCGATGGAACGGGATGGAATGGGATGCAGTAGAATGGGATTGGATGTGACGTGACGGGACGTGACGTGACGGGATGTAACGTGACGGGATGGGATGTGACGGGATGGAATTAGACAATGTGATTTAATGGGACCGGATGGAATGGGGATGGGGATGGAATAAGGTTGCGATGGGATGCGGTGGGATGAGATTGGATGCGTTGAGATGGGATTAGATGAGATGGGATGCGATGGGACGAGATGGGACGAGACGGGATGGGACTTGCTAAGATGGGTTGGGACGGGATGGGATGCTATGCGATGCGATGCGACGGAACATGAAGCAATGGAATGGTATGGGATAGGCTGGAATGAGATTGATGTGACGGATTGGGACGGCATGGAATGGGATGTGACGGATAGATGGATGGATGGATGGAGTTTAAGGGCCTATCAACCTTGTAGGCTATATAAGACCACAACGTTGATACATACACCCAATTTTATCAATGCATAAAAACCTAATTAGTGGATTCTTGTACGATTCATTTAACAATTACATGAAATCTATCAGATGGGTTGTGGTTCCACTGCCCATCAGCAGGCATGGGCTATGTGAAACCTCCAATGACGAAATTTCACAAGAACCGTCGGAGCGAAATTCACATCTCGTTCCCTAGTCAATTACGAAGGACATAGGAATGGGTAGAGCCTAAGGGCGCATCAGCCGTGTAGGTCACACGAGGCCATAAGGTAATTCCACTATATATAATAATTTTCAATCAAAATATTACCTCAGAAGATACAATTGGAGAAATATCAAAAATAAATAAGGACATAGTATGACTCAAAGACGAGAATAAAACTCAGAATCTATCAAACATTTTATCACAGCAAGAGGATCTTAGAAAATGTCCGATAGACTGCTCGACCCACTCCATAGATGAGCAAGTCGAGGACACTCCACCAGAACGTGCCACATGGTGAACCTGCACTGGCAGGTACGGCACTCCGGTGGAGGCTCCGACCGCAACAAATGGGAGTGGGTCAGAACAGAATGGTCGATCCGGGAACGGCAGAGCACGACTTCTAAACTTCTACCCTTCTGGTGAGTGATATGGGGAGAGTCGCTCAGCCCACACATAAGTAGTTTCATGTAGTTTGTTGTGTGCCCTGCCGTCCTAGTCGGCCTGACACAGATTTAGAATGTATTTATTAATACCGGATACCAAGTCGCCCGCCGGGATCCTGCCCGGGGATGGGGCGAAGGAGAGGGCAGCCTTGGCAGCCTGATCTGTTCTCTCGATCCCTGGGATGCCCATTTGGCTAGAGACCCAGCAAAAGGTGACATCAGTAACCCCACGCGGAAGCTGACAAAGATGGTAAATTATACCGAAAAAGCAAGGATGTGATATCTCTCTACCCCGCAGAGCCTGTAAGGCCGAAAGCGAGTCAGAAGACCACAAGGGCTTTTGTTCTGGACTACTTCAAGAACAGCCTCAGGTGCACTAAGCACTGCAGAGTAGATCGAAATCCCACCCGGTAAGCAAAAGCGAAAGACTGAGTCGCGGCGACAACATCTGCCGCCATACGATCCCCGTCTTTAGAACCATCTGTAAATAAGGTGTAAAAATCTGCATAATTTGATCAGACTCCCGGAGTTCACTCTGAAAAACTAGAAGGAAGGCAGCACTATTTACACATTTAGTTAAAAGTAACAACACAACAGGCTCCGGCTTGAGCCACGGCAGAGACACATATACAGGACCAGTAAAATGTTGTCTGGTCGAATATTATTCGCCGCCGCAATGTCCTCCTCAACACTCGAACCATTCTGTAAACCCGAGTCAGTAGTATTGACTCTGGCACAGTTCGCAATGAATGCGTAATAGGCTTGACCCTTGGCATTACAGCCTTGCGCCAAAAATAGTTCGTTCTGATACTATTTTTCTCTCCACTTTTTACAGAAATCATTCAGATGTAAAAACTTGTTTCCATTTCAACACAAGCATTTTATTGTATCGAATAAACGCTTGTTTGTTGTCTCAACAAGAGTAAGTTAAGAGTGTTGTGCGAAATAGTCTTAGAACTACTTTAACGGCGTATGTCAGGGAGCACATCGGCTATCCCACAAGCCTCTCGTGTGACCTCCGCTTGCATAAATTGGCCGAAAACCTTCCATCACGTGACGTCAACAGTGCTAGAGATACTTTTGCCGGTAGGCGAAATCTCTAGTTTACTAGAATGCACTTGAACACCCACCGGGTGGGGGGGGGGGGGGGGGGGGGGGGGATACTTTGGCTAGACAACACAAGTGTATAAGTGGGATTGGTCGGATTAGAATGTAAATGAATTGTTCTCTCTCTCCCTGCCCCCCCCCCTTCCCCCTCCCTCCCCCCTCAACCCCCTCCCCCCTCAACCCTCCCTCCTCCCCCCTCCTTCCCCCTCCCCCTCCCTCCGTCTCCCTCTCCCTCTCCCTCCCCACCTTCCCCCTCCCTCCCCCTCCTCCCCCTCCTTCCCTCTCTCTCTCTCTCTCTCTCTCTCTCTCTCTCTCAAAATCAAAACAAGCGTATGATTAGGCCTATGAGTCACATATCAGTGATGGAGGGTTATAAAAAGTAAGTCTAAATAAAAGAAAGCTTGAAAATGCTTTGACCATATTTGGCATGTGGCGCCTGATGCTCGGCGTGAAGAGGATAAAGTTACTCAACAAATGTATCGTGGTCGACAACATAAAACTGCTTCAAAGAAGAGATAGTGGAGGAACGATTACAATAGCCGGTAAACACTCGCATTTCAATCACGTGCTGGAGCACAGATGGTGGCGGACACACTTCAGTTTCGTGAAGTAGTTGATTTGGGTGCAGATGTACGAGCAGCAAATGAAAAAACTGTCTGTACTGATTGGTACTTAGGTATATCATTTTGTAAACTGAAGAATGCTGCAATCTGTTCATGACCATTGGGCTCAGGAAGGAGACTGACTGTGCTGACGTAGTTACCTCCCTTGAGCTTTTCGTTGAGCAAAGGCTGTTGTTATTTGTTGACGCCAGCCAAAAACCAAGGTTACAGCAACATGTTATTGCTGTACTGTTATGTGGGGATTATCTTCAGCCGTGGTAAGCTCCTAACATAACAACTGGCATTCTCTGGAGACAGAGATCAAATCCCCTGAAGACGGAGTGTGGCTGCCTATATGGCGGGGTGTTCAAAAACAGTCACACATGCAATCATCTCACCCACTTGGGCGATCCTGGGAGTGTCTAGCCCAGGTACACAACAACAACAACATGGTATGTTTTTCATAGTCCGGAGTAAGTGAAACCATGATAAAACAATCATCTCAACTAACTCGATGATAATAATCTATGACATTTGAAGCACTATTTATTTTAAGATGTTCAGTGTTTCAATGTAAGTGTGTGTGTGTGTGTGTGTGTGTGTGTGTGTGTGTGTGTGTGTGTGTGTGTGTGTGTGTGTGTTGTGTGTGTGTGTGTGTGTGTTGGTGTGGGTGTGAGTGTGTGGGGGGGGGGGGGGGGTGGTGGGGAGGGGGTGTGTGAAATCGCGACTAATGTACACCATTCTGGTGAATCCAGGGGTCCTGCTTTCGTCTTTCTCACATTTGGACGTAAATACAACTTTATTAGACAACAAATAGAGGGAGAAAATACAACGAGAACAAGGGAGGCTTTTTTATTTGATGATGGCCTTCAGTTCTTCGATGCGTAAGGAAGGTGACTGTTGATGGTGATTTCGACAAAGTGACTGAACACTGCGCAAATTCCCACGATGCACAAGAGTTTCCTCACTCCATAATTGTGTAATTAGCTTCTGGAAGTTATTGAAAATGTCTTTGCGTAAACTCAACAACGAAAATGTTCATGGGCATAGGTTTGTTACTAAACGATTTTAAAAAATTCATACGCAGAGGTAACCAGTGTTCAAAAGAATAAAATTTTTTCTAGATACACTGAACCGAAGCAAACAGACCATGACTATAAAAAGCCAAGACTGGCCTCTACAAGTCATAACTGTTTTCTACAGAAACTCCAAAACTATAATTTTTCCAATGACAGAATATGTAGTAACGTGCAGGCAATTAAAACTCAAAAGAGACAACAATTTGACTTTATCAGAGAAGGTGAGGGAAAGTTGAGATGTATTCATCATAAAAAGCCATGATATTTTTAATGTGATATCTGCGGGTCTGTAAAAACGATCATATATACAAATGAGTAAGGGAGTGAATCTATCGAACACAATGTATTATCTAGAACTATTATGAAAACACACACATACACACACACACGCACGCACGCACGCACGCACACACACACGCGCGCGCGCGCGCGCACGCACAAACTTGCACTCAGCTAATTGATTTTCTGGTGCGCAATTGCAACGTGGTCTGCTGTCGCCAGCATACGAACTTTTCAATAACTTAATTTTAAAGAACAAACAGTGTTGCTGCTTTTTGTCATTTACCTTTATGAATTTACCAGGATGAATAAATGGAAACTACTAGATTTGTCATCGTCATTGTATTTGTAGGAAGGATGGGTCTGATCTTGAAAAATCCAATGACTGATAATGAAAGTTTTAATTTGCACTCCAGGTAAGTTGTCCCGCCAGATACCTGCAAGCTATAGACAAGGAAAATGGTTGCCAGGCAGTTAGGTCACCCGTAACGCTTTCGTCGACACGTCTGACAGAACAAGCTTTTACCATAAGCAGGAACTCATATGAATACAGTCCCTGCTCACCTACCCCAAACGATAGATGTGGGAGCATTTGAACACCCATAGAGCGAGGATGCAAAAAGCAAAACTTGCTTACCAGATTAAATATTCTCATAGAAATAGTTGAGCACACACATGCGCGCGCGCACACGCACACACTTTTACCTCTTTTATGTGAGAAGGTTACATGCTTAACTAGTGTTGGCGAAAAACCCAAATGGTTGGCTCTAACATAAATCGACGTTGGAAGATAGGCAATGGGAATCGGGGACGAGTCCAGAAACTCCGCTTACCCCCGCTACATGACTGATGTGTATTTTCTTACTGTAATTATCTTCCCCACCCTGCATTCCACTCTACGCCCACTCATTGCCAGGCCTCTGGGACAGTGAGCGTGCGTAACCCTTTCAGTGGTGCCCAGAGAGCAGTGGCTATTCTCAGTATGGTAAAATGACTAAGGCCATTGTTGAAAAAAGCACCCCCTCCCTCCTTTCTGTCACAGCTTTTAAGTTAGACACCCTGGACAGACAGAATCTGCTAATGAAATGAATTGGATAGACAGCATCTCATGAGAAGCTTCCGCTCTTTAGTGTAATGTTTAAAGGTGCGTTTGAAATTTTAGAGAAAAGATCATGCAAAGTTTCCCTAACAACGATCCCTCTTTCATAAAACTGGATGGTTAAAGCCATTAACATTTTATAGGAAAGCTCGAGGAATAATGTAGCCTAATGACAGACTCAGAACTTGTTCCTCGTGTGCGATTACATTCTCGAGTTGTAATATGATTGCCAAATTTACTGGTAGTAGGATGTGTAGTTTCACACACACACACACACGCACACACACAGAGTTATGAGTGAATATATTTTAATCCCCAGAAGAGATTATGTATTTGCATGTTGACATGTGAAAACATAGAAGCCAGCCAGGCCTTGAAAATTAGTATGGATTGTGCTAAGACCACGGATTGGTTAGATTATTCTGAGACCATGGATTGGTCAGTGAACAGAAATTCGAAGTTAGAGAACCAAATTGTTTATGCGCCAAATTGGAGAAGCTTTGAATTATGGCGCCAGTTTCAAGGAACTCACACGACTGGTCCAACCTGGAACGTGATGTGCAGAACTAACGAGCGCCAAATTCCACCAGCTTCATTAGTCCATCATGGAGCGGCTCTGGGAGGAGGAAATAAAAACACCTCCGCATTCTCTCTCGCTTTCTTTTGCTTGTTCGTGCCTTCGGACTTTGTGTTAAAGTCGACGGGAGATGGGAGGGGAACTGCTTGCCTCCTGCCCATAGCTTCCAAAACTTCAGTCCTCAACGGTACTGCTAATGCCCACCAGAAGAACTTTAAGGAAGGAGAAGCGTCGTCATGCCGATGGATACAGACGCACGCACGGACCATCTACTGCCAGACTGGCGTGACCGTGACGACAGATGGAGGGTAGACGTCCAGCGCCTTACCCTTCCTTCTCCAACATGGAGATCAAAACCAAAGAAGGCCCATCCCCACGGACCTGCCCTGTTTGTCAGGCGTCACCCTTCAACGTCAAAGGTTCACCAATAACTGAAACCGGTCAAGGTAAACGATTCTGACTCTACAGCATTGTCTCCTCACCTCCGACTCTGAAATGAACTCTACCCTCAGATAAGTGAAAACTTAGTAAAAGGCTGACTGGATAAACCATCATAATAATGTGTTACACATCTATTTGGTTTATTAGAGTAAGATTTATTACCCATTCTTGATCATCATTACAGTTATTCTTGTAATCAAATCTCCCCACTTATCTTCCTTTTGTTGTCCTGTTGTCCTGTTCACCCTTGATAGCATGGATGGTGAGTGATTGTTGCAGGACGTTATGAGTAACCCGTAGACACACTATGAAGTGAGACAACCTGAGCCCCGTCTCGTAACATAGCATAGGCCTACACACACACACTCACACACACACTCACACACACACACACACACACACACACACACACACACACACACACACACACACACGAGTGGTTTGAGCCTGGATAGATAGAGGACGCGCTCACATGTTCCGTCACGGTAGACAATTTCCTGTTGAAAATAAGCTGTCGCAATGGCTGTGACTAGACTACCAGCTGCTACGGAAGCCGCACTGACCACTCCCCTCCAGACAGAAGGGCTTAAATCGTTGGAGGTTGTTGGAGAGGGACCAACTACGACGAATGTCAATCGCCGCATCAAGCCCGAAAACGGGCTGCCATTTGCGAACACCACCTCCGAGCACTGACTACGCAAGCCTCCTAGGTAGTGGCGACGAGACGAGCAACGCACAGTCAGCTACGAACTGAGGTTAGCGCGCATTCCCACACGTGTGAAGTCAGTGTCAGAACCAATGTTGGCGTTTTATGCGATGATGAAATGAAGGGCTGTGAAATCAGGGAAGTGTCCGCTTTGTCAGAAAAAGCGTCGCATGAAACGGGGTCTGTGCTACGGCTCCTGTTATGTCTTCTGCTGTCGTGTGCTACGAGAGACACCTGCAGAGAGGCGAGAGAGAGAGAATCGGCAGCGGGTGAGGAACTGGCACTCAATTTTTGCACTAGAGCTTCGAGAAGTTGAGGAATGATTTGAGAGAGGGTTGGTGTAGGGGCCCACTGCCTGCCTTGTGCACTGCTGTGAGCAGCTATGCATCCGTCGGCTATTCTCAACCTCGTCTGCTGCCGAGGGTCTAGCCCGAATCGCTCCGCCAGGTGTGGACCGCGCGTGAACAGGGAGACGACAGCCGGAGCGTGCAGTGCGCTAGCTGTAGCCGGTGATCCCCCGAAACACCACCCTGAACTGTTTCAGCCTTTCGTGCTGTAAGACTGACCACTAGTTTGACAGCCTTTTAGCTCCTGTTCATTTTTTGTTCTTTTCAACATTGTAATAAACATTCGTTCATTCATTCATACATCCCCTCTCTCACACACGCACATACGTACACACACACACACGTACACACACACACACACACACACACACACACACACACACACTCACACACACACACTTTTCATCTAATTTGATTCTTGCAGAATTGTATTTGTGGCACTGATTACACATTGCCTGATGTTTCTCTGCTTCTTCTTTGCTGCCTATACTTTTGAGGAATCAGAGAGATATCCAATCTACTACAACGAATCGCTCTATGGTTCATACAAGACATTTCTACTTTTTTCGCTCGATTTTTTCTTAGAATGGAAATGCAACAGACCAGAGCGTGGAGAAGTCATCCATGTCAATAGAGATCCAGTCACGGCCAGCCAGGGGTGTTGGCCAGGCCAGGTGACCTTTTATTGTAATCTTTCACGGGGGAGGAATATACAAAGGGGGCTCATCTGTAAATGCCGCTCCAAGTTTTAAAAGGTGTCTGGCTGGTGCGGAAAATGGTTGGGGTGCAGGTTAGGGGGTTCCTGCCAAGGTGTGCTCTATCGCACAAAAACGGGTGGGTTGTGTTGTTTTGGTCGTCAGTAAACTGTTGGCCAAAAAGCTCTTCTAAATGTTTTTTAAACCAAAAACATCAAATAGCGAACCCAAAATGAATTAAAAGTAAATCGGTTCAGCGGATCGAGAGTGAAATTCAGATCACAGACAAATAACAAAACCAATAGAGACACACACAGACCCAGTAGTTGAGCTGCAGGTACATGATATTTCATCGTTGAATTAAAAAGACACACAGCAAACACCAGCTTCATGCAAGAATCAATCTTGTATAATAGTCTTCTGAAAAATTGTGTATTTTCAAACCCATTCATAATCTCAACGAGGTAGGTCGTTGGTATGACAAATATTCAGGTTTCTTTTCAAACAACGTGCCAGATGTCGTACGTTCCGTTTCTAAAGATCACACGCAACACTAGAATCAGGACATGGGAAGATTTTAGTGTCAAAATGTCTATAATTTCACGCTGCTGTCACATTAAAGGAAACAAAAAATGTTGACTTACCAATACATTGCGACGGTGCGGTGCAGATCTCCTTCAAACACGCCGAGGACAATAGGCAGCGGTCGCCTAGAGTCGAGTTGACAACGTTGCCAGGGGCTGCCTTTATATATGCATGCCATCACGTCAACATGGCCCTCGAGCAACCACGGATTTGATTGGCTCACAGCCCAGGTGCAGCGGCACTGAGCAGGAAATTGAGACGAGCGGAAAGTCTGTGGAGTGCACAGCCAACCTTCACTGTCAACACACTCCAAAGAAGTTTCCTTTTGATAATCAATTGGTTATCTATTCTCTCAGCTAATTCGTCTTGTTTGGACTCTCCAGTAGTTTCAAGCATTCGAGTCGCTCCATGACACAGAAGCGCTGTACTCTGATCAAAGATACTATAGTAACTGGACTGCTGTCAGCGCGAAACGCGTCTGCCAGTGCCGTCTCACGCAGCAAGCCAAAGTTCTGGCAATGCTCTCTTTCGGTCCAAGTCTGGGCCGGTTCCACTGTCCGCACAGCAATAAAATGTAATGCTTATTTCTTGTGCTGTGCTTTCATATCTCTAGCTGAATTCAGTTGTGCAAAAACATGATGTAATTTGCAGATTGTAGAGGTTTGAAGTTAGTCTGACAATTCGTTGAATATGAAGCGTGTCCTTTGACGTAACGTCTGCTTAGAAAGCATAGTGGAACCATTCCAGCTACTCTACGTCTGTGGAATTCAGAGGGTTTTGACACCACAGGCCGGGAAATAACTGCAATTGTTGGTTGTGGAGCCTGCACAGGCCTAATAGAGGGCCGTCATTCCACAGAATAAAAAAACACAACGACGATAACAAATTCCATGTATCAGGCACATATACATAGAAACTGACCGCCGTCAATAGCTGTATGACGCTAGACGTAGTATCTTTAACCTGTTCTATGTATTTCACATGCTTAATAAACATTTAGCATCAATGCCCCTGCCTTACAACACCATCCTACTTATTTCAGAAAAATAGTTTTCTGATTGATAATATAATTGACAACTGACTTCATCAAGCGTCGACTCGCTCTTTGTCTTTCTTGGTCATGAATGTTACACTCATCTATGCTGTCCGAGCTGATGCAGCTATAGATTGACAATTATGTATAATATACTATTTCAATGTTCATTCCTTCTTTTCAATTATTTATTTTCAGTAAATGCTGCGTACTTTCCCCAAGTATCTCCTCGATTAGCTGCTCCATTCTGTAGACATCGGAAACCGAAAATGAACATTTGCCAGAACTAAGGCGGAGCGGCGCAGCCAGCACTATGACTATATTTAGACTATAAACTGAGAGGTCAGTCAGCAGTCCATTATGTTATCGTGTCTCTGCTCTGATCTCCACAACTAGCTCGGCATGTATTACTGAAATGAACCCAGTTGGCATCAAGACCGTTGTACACGAAGCTTCACGCGTCCCTCCCGAAGTTGCTGGCGACTAAAGCCTGTCGTACACGCTGCGATTCCAAGCATCTCCACTCCGATGCTCTCAGAGTGTTATTACGGCAGCCAATAGCGATTGACATAAGTGGAGAAAGAGCAACAGTAATGCCCTGCGACTGTGAGGTATGTTTCTCGTATGGACAGCGTCAGTGTGGAACACATGAAATCGCCTCGTGAAAGACGAGTTTAAACGCTTGGTACAGTCGCTGATAATTAACAGGCTAGCTTGTCACGTTTCCACAGTACCTTGCCTCGCTGTCTGTCTGTCTGTGTGCCTGTCTGTCCGTCTGTGTGTCTGTCTGTATGTGTGTGTGTCTATCTGTCTGTCTGTCTGTCTGTCAGTGTGCCTGTCCGTCTGTGTGTCTGTCTGTCTTTGTCTGTTTGTCTGTCTGCCTATCTACCTTGCTATCTACCCACCAATTTACCTACCTACCTACCAACCTACCTACCTACCTACCTACCCGTCCGTCCGTCCTCTATCTATCCATTAATCCATACATCCATCCATCTCTCTATCTCTCTATCTCTCTATCCCTCTATCTATATCTCTATCTCTTTATTTCTCTATCTCTCTATCCATCTAACCATCTATCCATCTATCTATCTACCTACCTACCTACCTACCTACCTACCTACCTTTGTTCTTTGTCATCAATAAACTTTAAAGAAAAGAGGCTGTTCCCAAAATAATGGCCTCAATGTGACGGTTCGTCCTTTTTGCCCTAGTAGGAAAATATGTAGAAGCCAGCCATTGCCTCAAATAACACTAGTCCTTAGAGAATCAGCCATGCCTAATGTGATGAGAATGAATTGACACCAGAACATTGATTATTTTCCTGTTCTTGACGGTCGCTACGTCATCCGGTTTGACGTCGTCTTTTGGAGTGAGAAAAACAACGTCATAAGTAGATACTTTATACTACCTCGAGAGAGAACGGACAGTGTATTCTTGCAAAGTGAGGGAGAGAAAGAGAGGATGGACTTTGGTCCTCGAGGGAGCGGACGATCCGGACGATCCGCTTGCCATCCGAGAGCTGCTTGTCATGTTTCCTGACGAGCTGACATCCTACTCGATGCATTACCATGACAGTCTTCGTATTTGAACCCTGTACTCTCCACTGCCTTGCTGTTTGGAGATCTAGTCTCCACTGTGCTCCGTGCCTCCACACGTTCGGGTCCCGCTGCATTCTTCACTTCTCTGTGTTGGAAGCGTGCCCAGACATATTCGAAGCATGTCTGAACTGCTGAACAACAACTGTCAACCTAAACGGTCCGGATCCCTTTTCAACAAGGCCCAATCCTTGTACCATCTTCAGGTCGACTGTTGGACAATGGACGTCAACGGTCATCGTTGGCTCTCCCGTGTCGGAGAAAGATAGGTGGAATATTTTCGTTAAAGGCTGGCTATCTAAAAATAGAATCAATTATTTAGACCATCTGTATCACACGTATAAGTTAGTAAAAATCAGTTGAATTAAGAAACGTTTTTCCCATGTGTCTCTGTTGTTTCAGTTCATACATACTAGTAACAATGGAGATTGAATTTTGTTACAGTACCATGTTATCATAATCCCCTAGACAACCAAAAGAGCCAAATTAATAAGAGAAGACTGGTATTGTAACACTAATAACATACAAACTAAAAGTAAATCGGTTCAGCGGTTTGAGCGTGACGCCATTAACAGACAAACAAGACCAACAGAGCCATACAGAGACCCAGACGTTGAGCTTCAGGTACATGACTATTAGTCACTGAATTAAACAGGCATACAGCAAAGACGACTTCATGCAAGTATTGGTGTTGTTTACTTGTCCTCCGTAACATTAGGTATTTTCTCACCCATTTCGGATGTCATCGAGGTAGGTCGCTGTTTCTTTTCAATGTGCCCGGTAGGGCCTACTCTACGCTCCATAAAAGGTCACATGCAAACTCAGGAATGAAAAGAAGGCAAAATGTATGTCAAAACCACAAAAACTTCATGCTGATGTCGTAATATGAAAGGAA
>JAWQFJ010003244.1:91996-106996 GCA_034096865.1 Theodoxus fluviatilis | reverse complement strand
AGTCAAAATCATATGAACACGGGAAATAACGTGTGAACAATTACATTCCAATCTAGGATGTCGACACAGTGGCGGATGGGAGCAACGACTGAGCTCAGCCAGGCTCTCTGTTCACGTCTATTTGCATTGTCGTCACGCACAGGCCTCATCGGCATCCACAAGAATGCAAGGCGGCAGGAGGAGTCGCCTTCCTTAACCACGGCCCCTGGGGAGTGCACACGCAGGGGAATGACGTCACAGTCTACGTCACCGGAAGTCAGAAAGAAACGTCACTTCTATGGTTTTGCTTTGCGACGCCGCTTACCCCCCTTCTGTCTTAAAAAACAACAACACCCACTTCCGCCCTACAAAGACAGCCACCCCTGCCACCCGCACTTCTGAACTTTTTGCTACCCTCCTTTCCTCCCACTGCGCTTTTTTTTGGCTTTCTGTCCCCCTCACTTCACCGATCAAGGGAAGCCCGTGAGGGCAGGAACAGAATGGAAGTGGCAAGTCGCGCTTCTTTGGCCGGAGGCAATGAAATTTCGCCTGGCCTGCCCTGACTGAATCCCTTCGGATGATTGATCTTTGGGGACTTGCCAACCAAACGAGAGAGAGAGAGAGAGAGAGAGAGAGAGACAGAGAGACACAGAGACAGACACAGAGAGACAGAGAGAAAGAGACATATACAGAGAGACAGAGAGAGAAAGACAGACACACAGAGAGACAGGGACAAAGAGAGAAAGAGAGACAGAGACAGAGATACAGTGAGAGACAGAGAGAGACAGAGACATAGAGAAAGAGACATTGAGGAAGAGAGTGATAGAAAGACTGGGGCAGATACAGAGGCAGAGAGGCAGTGAGAGACAGGCACACATACACAGACAGACAGAGAGAGAGAGAGAGAGAGAGAGAGAGAGACAGACAGACAGACAGACAGACAGACAGAGATACAAACACAAAGAGAGACACAGAGAGACTGAGAGAGAAACAGATAGAGAGAGAGAAAGACAGAGAGACAAAGACAGAGAGAGACAGAGACAGAGAGACATAGACAGAGAGAGACAGAGAGACAGAGACAAAGACAAAGAGAGACAGACAGACCGACAGACAGACACACAGACACATAGACAGACAGACAGACAGACAGACAGACAGACAGACAGACAGACAGACAGACAGACAGACAGACAGACAGACAGACAGACAGACAGACAGAGACAGAGAGCGAGCGGGTTGGGGGCGAGGGAGGGAAGTGGAGAGGAAGAGGAAGAGGGAGAAAAAGAGAAAGGAGAGGACTGGAAAGGCAGATTGTTGAGCGATTGAGTCGATTTCGGTGTTAATGGCTTGTTTGTTTCACTTCTTGAATAAGATTTGTTGATATCTGCATAAAACCTCAGTCACGCGCTAATATTCTTGCAGTGATCACATGCTAAGTATAAAGAATAGCGGGTCATTAAATCAAAATGTCATTTGTCATTCCACCTTTTTCCCGTATCTCTTAAGAATACATGTGAAGCTTTTATGACATTCAGAACGGCCCCCGAAAGCAAGTTGATGTCAAGTCTAAGAGATTGAGGGAAAGAGGGAAGGGGCGGGGGGAAGGGGGAGGGGGTATGGGGGGGGGGGGGGGGCTGAAGGGCGAGGGAGGGTTGACTGAAGGTGAAGGTAAAAGGGCAGACTGGACATCGATGGATTTTAATGTAGAGTTAATATGGTGCCATTATTCCCTCGCTGGAGGCCAAATTTTAATCACGGGCTCAGCGCCAAGGACATAAACGCGCTGAATCGTAAACATGGAAGAGTTCAAAGACTGGTCGGGTTTTTTGTTTTTGCTTTGCTGCAACGATCCTCTCTGGCCTTGGAAACGACAACGACGATGAGCTGAACGTTGATTCGTAGCACGGGAATGAAACATCGAAGAGAAGAAGAAAGAAGAGAGGAAAAACAGGCGCCCCACCACACAAAAGCCAGCAGAACTCCACCAGCTCCCGCCCCGGCAGTGTTCGATCACATCGCGCGCGCTCGGCTAACAACCTCCTCCTTCGCGTCTGCGCAGACGGCAACTCATCCAGCGGAAGACGACTGCTCGCGGCTGCGTCAACCGCAGCGTGAGTAGTGGCGCGCAGGACGAGAGGCGTGCCACGAACAGGACGCGGTTGGACTCAGCGCCTGCCTGCAGAAGCTGGTGTTAGGAGAGAGAGGGAGAGAGACGGGAGGAGGACAAGCCTGAAGGAGGGTCATGCCAGACACATGCGGGCGAGTTTGTGACCGCCATGCGCGAGGCAGCGGTAGCGCCGCAGGATAACGAGAACAGGGAAGACCCGGACAGACGAAGGCACGAGGGCTGCAGCGTCTGAATGTACACTGGTTTCTCCCCTCTGGGTGACTGGGGGCTAATCTGATTCTCTGCCGTGCTCAGTCTGCGAGTGTGCAGTGGTGAAGGAGCGTCCAGAGGCTGCCAATGAGTATGGTCCACGACGTCCACCCTGAAGGTGAGTCTACGGGGAAGGTCTAGAACATGCTTGCACTCGTGTTTTATAGTGTACCATTGGCTGCAAGTGTTGCCCTGATCTGTTGTGTTTGATACTTTGTTGTGTGGCTGAGATATGAACTATGTATTATATATATGTATAAAAAGGAAAAGTAGCTGCCGCTTTGTTTGCCCAAAGTATGCGTTTCGCTGAGGCCCATCTCTTTCCAGAGTTGGCCTAGCTTTAAATATCTTACATGAATTAGTAAATAGGTTCAAAATGTGCAATTTAGAAACCCTTTATTAGTTTCAATTCAGCACTTCTGTACATTTCTTTCTGAACCACAAATAGGTGAAGTCGGAAAACCTCTCTAGTTATGCTGTTTTCGCATTTTCTTCCTCCAATGAATAGATATCCGAGCATTGTTATATACTGCTGTCTATCAGCAAACTCACCTTTACATTTTACAAACATCCAAGTAAAAGGGAAAGAAATGCCACTGCTCCCAGCATGAATAAGGGGAGGACGAGGAGGAGGAGGAGGAGGAGGAGGAGGAGGAGGAGGAGGAGGAGGAGAGGAGGAGGAGGAGGAGGAGGAGGAGCGAGGAGGGAGGAGGAGCGAGGAGGGAGGAGAGAGGAGGCAGGAGGAGGAGGAGGAGGATAGGAGGAGGAGGAGGAGGAGGGAGATAGGAGGAGGAGGAGGAGGAGAGGAGGAGGAGGAGGAGGAGGAGGAGGAGGAGGGGAGGAGGAGGAGACGAGGAGGACGAGGAGGAGGAGGAAGAGGAAGGATGAAAGGAGGAGGAGGAGGAGGAGGAGGTAGGAGGGAGGAGAGAAGGAGGAGAGAGGAGAGGAGGAGGGAGGAGGAGGAGAGAGGAGGAGTAGCAGGAGCAGGAGCGAGAGGAGGAGAGGAGCAGGAGCAGGAGCTAGGAGGGGATGAGGAGCAGGAGGAGGAGGAGGAGCAGGAGGAGGAGGAGGAGGAGAGGAGGAGGAGGAGGAGGAGGAGGAGGGAGAGGAGAGGACGAGGACGAGGAGGAGGAGGACGAGAGAGAGAGGAGGAGGAAGAGGAGGAGAGGAGGAGAGGAGAGGAGGAGGAGGAGAGGAGGAGGAGGAGAGGAGGAGGAGGAGGGGGAGGAGGAGGAGAGGAAGGAGGAGAGGAGGAGGAGGAGAAGGAGGAGGAGGAGGAAAAGGAGGAGGAGGAGGAGGAGGAGGAGGAGGAGGAGAGGAAGGAGGAGGGAGGAGGAGGAGGAGGAGGAAGAGGAGGAGGAGGAGGAGGAGGAGAGGAGGAGGAGAGGAGGAGGAGGAGGAGGAGGAGGAGGAGAGGAGGAGGAGGAGGAGGAGGAAGGAGGGAAGAGGAGGAGGAGGAGGAGAGAGGAGAAGGAGGAGAGGAGGAGGAGGAGGAAGGAAGGTGTAGGAGGAGCAGGAGGAGGAGGAGGAGGAGGAGGAGGGAGGAGGAGGAGGAGGAGGAGGAGGAGGAAGAGGAGGAGGAGGAGGAGGAGGAGGAGGAGGAGAGGAGGAGGAGGAGAGGAGGAGGATGAGAGGAAGGAGGAGGAGGACGAGGAGAGGGAGGAGGAGGAGGAGGAGGAGGGAGGAGGAGCGAGAGGAGGAGGAGGAAGGAGGAGGAGAAGGAGGAGGAGGAGGAGGAGGGAGGAGGAGGAGGAGGAGAGAAGGAGGAGGAGGAGGAGGGAGGAGGAGGAGGGGGAGGAGGAGAAGGAGAGACGAGGAGCAGGAGGGAAGAGAAGAAGGAGGAGAGAGGAGGATGGAGGAGGAGAGGAGGAGGAGGAGGAGGAGGAGGAGAAGGAGAAGGAGGAGGGAGGAGGAGGAGGAGGAGGAGGAGGAGGAGAGGAGGAGGAGGAGAAAGGAGGAGGAGGAGGAGGAGGAGGAGGAGGAGGAGGAGGAGGAGGAGGAGGAGGAGGAGGAGGAGGAGGAGGAGGAGGAGGAGGAGGAGGAGCAGGAGCAGGAGGACGACGACGACGACGACGAGAATAAGGAGATCGAAGAGCAGGACTCTCAGAACTGAGTACAAGTATACGGTGTGAGTACACACATGTAAGGACATATCAACAAGCGGAGGCAAAACAAGATTTGATCATTTTTCTTGCATGAGCCTGGTCCCATGTGTAATTGGAATCGATTAACCTTCATGCTGCAGCCTTCCTGCTAATTAGCTAGCTCTTTCAATTACGTATTGTTATTGACTGCCATTCAGTTGATGGTCAAAAAAGACCCATAGAACCATTTGCTGAGAGTTTCCCCTGCACAGTGACATAAGTTTAACAAGGAAATGACATGATGTCAAAGAGATACCTTTTAACAAGAAAATCCAACAAAGTTTCCACTCGTGGATTTCCCCACCCACATTCTTATCCCCACCGCCCAGCCCAACCCTTTTTTTTACTGCCCTTACCAGTAATTTTTGTATGACTGTCTAATATATTTCCATTCGTCTTATGAACATTCCATTAGTGTGGTTCCTTGAGAACATGGTTGCCGCAACCGTTCACCTAATGGTATGTTCGTGCAAGTGGACGACAAAAATATGCCAAGGAAGAGAATTTCATCGTCGTCTCTGGGTCTGAAAGGGGAACTTCAGAGGAATGAGTGAGCGAGCCTTTGCTTGCTGACAGTTGCCGTAGTGATGGCAAGACATGAGGGGTCTATCCAGAAGTGCGCTACAGCGTCCAGAGTGAGACGCTTAGAAGGTCGAAGGTGCTGCAGGACAAGAGGAACATTCAGATCAATGAAATCGATGACTTGGAGCTTTCAGAAGAGGAAACTACTTTCAGCTGCAATGATGAAGCAGAAGGAATAGATTAACAAATGGTGGTAAAAACCTTCGAACGGGGAGGAGGAAGGGGTTGAGGGTTTGAGGGTGGGGTTGGAAGGGGATGGGAGTGGATTGGGGAATATGGAGTGAAAGACTATATAAATGGAGACATATGCACCGTCCTCCTAACAGTTTTGCATGACAACGCGTATTTACAAAGCGATAAATAAATACTTGCATACATGATGCAAAGCAAAAAACAAACAATGGATTCATACAGGGATCAAATGTTGACTAGAGCTTAGACATGACTGAGCACCACAAAATGGGTCAAAAGTCGCACAGGTCATTTCAGAGATGCAGCCCTGTAACATCATCTGGGATCAAACAGGTGCACTTTCTGTTCTTGGTCTTTTCTGCCTCTGTCACCTCTCTAGCATAGATCTGTTGCCGACATATTATGCAAATCAGCATATAGTCATTGAAAAAAACAAACTTTTATCAGCCCAACTCCTGAGAACAAAAAGATAGCTAGGGTTCAATAATCCTAACTTAGGTTTTGCTTTGGCACGATGGCTTCTCCCCATACGGGTCAATCATACATGTGCAAAGATATCACTGCAAATCTTCCTCTCACTACTCTCTTCCTGATGTGGAATTTTTCGCGTAGCGTCGTCTCTCCAAGAAAAGAACGTGGATCCGCGAAGTAAACTGAATTTGAAGTTGGACGAATCAGAAGTGCTCTAATTTTACTTTTGTATCAATTGTCTCCGACTTTGCCTTCCAGTGTAGTGTTTATTCGAATAGATGCCCTTCCAGAAGTGTCAAAATACACACATAATTCTGGTACCATTGAAAAGCTTCAACTCTCAGCTTTAAAATGGTATCTACAACGTTTTAAAGTGCGTGCATGTGCATGTGTGTGTGTGTGTGTGTATTTGTGTGTGTGTTTGTGTGTGTATGTGTGTGTGTGTGTGTGTGCGTGTGTATGTGTGCATGTGTGCGTGCGTGCGTGCGCACGCGCGCGCAAAGTTATGTTCTACTTGAGCTCTCTGGGAACAATCGACAACTAATTGGAGAACCGCAGTAACAAGACGCCGGGAGTGAATGCGAATTTTCTATGTGGGGAATTTTTGCACAACGACCCCTGGGAATTTTCTACGAACTCCAGAAGAAAACGCCGCAGCATACGGCACCCTTGTGACTCACCTCCACGGCTGCGGCCTTGCAGAGTTACCGTTCTTTGGGAATTCGGATGCTGGTCAGTAGATGTGCGTGTTTGCGTCGGAAATGTTTGAAAATGCGAGAACTCACTCGGTGTTCCGATCGATGGTCGTAACTGTGGTGTGCCAACTAGGAGGAAGTGGAGAAGGAGGAAGTCAGAAGCGTGCAGAAATGAAGCAGTAATGTGAGTAGAGGGAGAAAAGTTTTAGGAAAAGTGGAAGAGCAGGAAGTTGAAAAACCTGGATGGTATCTGGAGAAAATGTACACGAAGAAACGAGCGAGTGAGAAGTCACTCCGCGCTAAGATTTTCTAATGATGATTGAGATTATGATTATTATAGTTATGACGACGCTGCTGCGGCTGCTACTGCTACTGCTGTTGCTACTGCTGCTGCTGCTGATGCTTCTACTGCTGCTGCTGCTGCTGCTACTGCTGCTGCTGCTGCTACTGATGATGATGACGGTGATGATGATGATGATGATGATGATGATGGTGATGATGATGATGATGATGGTGATGATGATGATGATGACGATGATGATGATGATGGTGATGGTGATGATGATGATGATGATGATGATGATGATGATGATGATGATGATGATGATGATGATGATGATGATGATGATGATGATGATGAAGATGACGATGACGATGATGATGATGATGATGATGATGATGATGATGATGATGATGATGATGATGATGATGATGATGATGATGATGATGATGATGATAAATATCTGTAGCCAAAGGAATTTTAATCACTTGCTAAGTTTGTGGTGCTGAACTTACACGGTTCCGGACTGAATGTCATTTGGGGCACATTGAATCAACAAATCAAAACAGAAATTAGATAACTCCAAGTTCTTCAAAACAGGCCTCGACAGGAATATGTAGTTTTTACGAAATAAACTTTTCTCGGTTTCAGTAACTCTTTATTATATTAGAATGGCATGACAACAAAGAATCGGGACAAGACACCGAAGAGAAGACAACGGATGTGGGAAAACATCCTCTCGACCTGTAACACGTTGTGTTTTATCTTCCTGTGTCTGTGTCAGGTCTGAATTTCGCCTCATCAATCGTTTCTAAATGTCATGAATATTAGCAGAAGCGATAGACTTACGCATCTTCATCGATGATTATCTTTGGAGAAGATCTCTCGTAGTTTACCGCAAGAAATGAGCTCAAACGAGAAGTTGAGCCGTATCAGATTTGACCACATTACCCAGAATGGATGGATGGATAGTGTTTTACGGCCCATCAGCCTTTGTAGGCTATGTAAGGCCATTAATCACGAAAATCACTATAACAGTATAGAGTAAACGTATTCCAGTCACGGTGTCCCTAGTTATTCGCCTCTTCCAATCGCGTAGGGAGACGCGGTGGGTCAATTCTTACCCCGAACCCACAGGGGGACATTACCCAGAAGCCCTGAGATAAACTCCTGTGCAATGAAACCATGAAGACCTGCCCTGCGTTCCGTTGCACTCTGTTTCATCTCTGCTACGATGTAGCAGGCTCAAGAGTTTTGATTGGTTGGTTTTATTTAATAACTTTACAAGCACATTATAATTTTAAAAAATATAGGGTTTTGGAGGCCCTCTTTGAATACACGAATACCCTAAATTATTTCACTCTCAAATTTATCCATCTTGATCGAAGAAACGACTTAATACAAGCAACTTCATCAATCAAACTGCACCACACGCACTCAAAGAAATTCTCATTGTCTACACCCCCGCTATAAATAACCGTTCAGCTGCAGACACTAAAACGTTAAATGTCCCCCGTGGCAAAAAGAAAACCCAAGGACAGCAAGCGTTTTCTTACATCGGCCCTGTAACGTGGAATAGCCTACCTTTCCCTGTCCGTCACTCTGATTCCATGTCCCAGTTCAAAACCTCCCTTAAGACACACCTGTTCCGGTCAGTCTTTCCTGACGAGCAGTGAGGTGCTTCACAAGGCGCCTCTTTTATGTTTCGTGTTTTGTTTATTGCCTGCTATGTTAATTAATTGTATTGTATTTAACTCTTCTTTTATTTCAACTGTACAGTGTGCGAGTGTTGGAATGCTTTGTATGAGCGTGGACTTTTCATTGTAAACGCCATGAGCTTGCCTATTAGGGAAGGTATGTGCGTACAAGTAATCTGTATTATTATTATTATTATTATTATTATTATTATTATTATTATTATTATTATTATTATTATTATTATTATTATTATTAGAGTCGAAAATCATTCATTCACAATCGTTGGTTACGTTTCACCCAGTGGCAGACGTCAGCTTCCTGTCAAGGTCGCGCAGCAGCTAGAGCATCCCAGAAGGCGCTCTAACTGCTTCACACTAGAGTGCGCCACTGGCTGTGCCTAGCAACGATGAAACTACAAAAGCCGTAGCCGCATTTGATTGACTCATACTAAACAGAACTAATTGGAAGTCACTCCACGGACTTGCGCGGTAAACATGCTTCGAACCATGGAGTTTACACACCATGGAAGTGGCAAACGTGCCGATTGCTTTCAAATTTCGAAGAAATGAATGTTGTCGTGCTCTCATCACCGTGGCAGAGTGGATTGTATGACTTGGTTTGATGTATGTAGTAAACGTCGGCATTTATACCCATGCGTGTAACGAGGTAGCAGACGACACACATTTTGAGATTCCCTTGACCTTTCTCTATGACTGGTGATGGTTATCTCCCTTTTGTTATTAATGGATTTTTGACCCTAATGCTTTTATGAAGTTGTCTATGCGATCAAGTGGGATATAACTGAATGTGAAATCACATTAGGGATTCATGTATCCAAAGAGACCCTCCAAAACCATATACTTTTAATGGTAACGTGCTTTTTAAGTAATTAAAGAAACCGACCAATCGAAACTCCTGAGCCTGCTACATCGTAGCAGAGATGAAGCAGAGTGCAACGGAACGCAGGGCAGATCTTACTATTCCTCCCACGATTGAAGCGTGCAGAAGTGTGCAGATCATGCATGCATTGATAGTAGTACAGTTGATCTAAAACATTATTGGGGTCTGTCGTCGATTCCAAATGATTTTAATTCATTGGGTTGATTTGATTTGATTCAATATTCATATGTAATTGTTCTCTCCTATTGGTTTCCTTCTTTTCATTTTCTTTTTTCCTTTTCCTTTGTATCTCAGAAGGCTAAAAGCCGAAAGCCTAATACATTTTTGTTTTCTCATTTAGCATATTGTCTCATTAAATGTTATTTTGATATTAACCTTGGGGTCTGTCGTCTATTCCAACCTACAAGTGCATGTATTAGACCAACTGCACTGCTAGTAACAGCTCCAGCGGTTTCTTTGCTCAGTTTCGTGCAGTGATGGAGAACCCATAGTCGTCGCTGAATCCCTAAGCTTATGTCCCGCCTGCTTTTCCTGTAGATTCGTAATTTAGACCTTAGCAAGTGATCACACTGTATGACTCCTAAACCCCGCTGTTGCGACACGTCAACAACTCAAAGCGCACGCATTCCTTCAGGATACGATATAGTCTAGTAAAGATTATGGGGTCACACTGAAGGGGGCAGAAAAAGTCACTTTAATTTTGTGTGTGCCTTGAAATGGATTGTACTGAATGGTGTTTTCTTGTTTGGGAAAGATTATGGTGTTTTTAAGTGACGTAGTGCATGTTTTTCCTCATTCGTAACTACGATGACACCCGAAACTGTCCCGTCGGGCCTGTCTGCAACTCCCGGGGTTAATGAAATATTCTGCATTGCTACGTCGTATCACATCATCGCTGGTGATATCCGCCTGGGAGAAATACTGCATCGATTCACTTTGAAGGATTCTCTCGTGGTCGGTCTGGTTTTGCTTCAACTAATACACCAAACCCGATTAGTGCGAGCATTTAGTAATCAATACCGGCCAAGACGGAGAGATGCGGCTTTCATGGCAGTCTGCAACGCGGGGAGAGGTGTCAAACCATTATGGACGTGTTAATTACAAACGGTCACGTGCACGTAGATACGGTCTGTCTAACTTGAAAGGCAGAGAGAGAGAGAGAGAGAGAGGGGGGGGGGGGAGGAGGGAGGGACAGACAGACAGACACACAGACAGACAGACACACAGACAGACAGACACACAGACAGACAGACACACAGACACAAAGACAGATGGACAGACAGACAGACACAGACAGACAGACAGACAGACAGACAGACAGACAGACAGACAGACAGACAGACAGACAGACAGACAGACAGACAGACAGACAGACAGACACACAGACAGACACACAGACACACAGACAGACACACAGACACGCAGACAGACAGACACACGGACACGCAGACAGACATACAGGCACACAGACAGACAGACACACAGAAAGACAGACACACAGAAATACAGACACACAGACAGACACACACACAGATGGACGGACGGACGGACGGACACACAGACGAACAGACAGGTACACAGACAGACACACACACACACACACACAGACCGACAAGCACGCGGACACACACACATACACACGAAATCAGACACAGAGAAGAGAGAGAGAGAGAGAGAGAGAGAGAGAGAGAGAGAGAGAGAGAGAGACACACACGCACGCACGCGCGCAGGCAGAGACATATACTCTAGTCACAATAAGTTAAGGGTCACTCTCGAAATTTTATGAAATTACACTTTGTTGCAATGCTAACTGAAAAAAGGAGTTACCAGACAAAAGCTTGACAGTGGTTGCGTATGACATTATTCTGCAGTGTGAAGGAGCCTTTAGCGCGTTACCCTTTGATGAAAAAGCGTTCACGTGCGGTACAACGAAGCCGTTTTTGGGAAAAAGCATGGCTGTTGAAATTTAAAAAAACAAAGTGCACGTGCCCAACCAATGTCCCATGAAAAGTTTTCAACGGTAGTTGGATAAAAAGGGAGACGAAAATGTTACCAAATCACTGCAGAGAAAGACATGGTCGCAAGAAAAAAGCTGACGACTGTTGATCGTGGCCGAGCCCTGGGTTGGGCCTTGGATGGCGTTTCTCAGAGAGAAGTTGCCAGACGGTTAAGAGTGAGTCTTTCCGTCATTCAGTGCTTCACTCTCAACCGTCTGGCAACTTCTCTTTGAGAAACTCCATCCTGGGCCCAACCCAGGGCTCGGCCACGATCAACAGTCGTCAGCTTTCTTCTTGCGACCATGTCTTTCTCTGCAGTGATTTGGTGACATTTTCGTTTCCCTTTTTATCCAACTACCGTTGAAAACTTTTCATGGGACATTGGTCGGGCACGTGCATTTTGTTTTTGTTTTTTCAACAGACATGTGTTACATTTGGTCAGCGATTCGCATGCTTTTTCCCAAAAACGACTTCGTTGTACCGCACGTGAACGCTGTTTCAACAAAGGGTAACGCGCTAAAGGCTCCTTCACACTGCAGAATAATGTCATACGCAACCACTGTCAAGCTTTTGTCTGGTAACTCCTTTTTTCAGTTAGCATTGCAACAAAGTGTAATTTCATAAAATTTCAAGAGTGACCTTCAACTTATTGTGACTAGTGTACATCTAGACAAGGTAAGTGAAGAATTGCTCCGACTAACTAAAATTTTAGTGAGTACGTTAGGTGGCAGTGGTTTTCACAGTCGGCAAATCGAAGTCCACAATGTTCTGTCGAGGAAAGTGCAAGTTTTGAGTAACAATCAGTAGAACACCACATTTTGAAAGTAATTTTCGTTGATGCCGACTTTGAAAGGCATATTTTGCATTGTGCCGTCTGCTTCGAAGTGTCGTTCAAATTACTGACTTTGGGTTGTCGACTTTGAATTGTGCTGGCTTTGACTTGTTCCGACTTTGAGTTGTCCACTTTGAATTGTTCACTTTGAAATGTCGACTTTTAATTTTTCCAACTTTGAATTATCGTGGCACGGGTGACAGCAAGCCCAATGTAACTGTATTCTTTCTGAAGAATAGGTGGCCCTGAGAAGCGCCGTTTTGCTGATCCCGTATCTTCGTTTTGTGTTGGAGACGGTTTGCTTCGTCTTGATGGCGAGCGTTCGTTCTTTTGATGCGCGTTCATTTTCTCTCGTGGCATATTGACACATAGACATACAGTTATACAGACAGACGCAATAACAGACACACAGAGGCACGCGTACAAACAGACAGACAGACATACGCATAGGCAGACACACACAGAGGCACGCAGACAAACAAACAGACAGACAAACAAACAGACAAACAAACAGACAAGCAGACAGACGGACGGACGGACGCACAGACAGACACGCAAACATGTATAATTTACAAAGCATACACATATATAGCCAGTCAACCAGACAGGCATCTTTATTCATATTGAACATTGAGACTTTTCCCTTGAGGAACTGACTGGAGTCTGAGAGCTCCTAAGTAACAAAGGAAATTGCTGACGCACGCCGGAAGCTGTCAAAAGCGCGTGGACAGCAGACTGACCAATCCAAAGTCATCTTTGTCTGGTGCGCGCCCACAGGAAATCTAGCAACATGGTGGTATTTTCAATGGAGGTCGCTGGAAGAACTCGCCATTGATTGGCAGTACTGTCGTGTGCAGAGGACAGGGTTGAGAGGCGGAAAGAAAAGGAGATGGAAGGATGAAAGGCTAGAAACGAGGGGGGGTAAATGGGTCTGAGGGAGGGAGTGGGAAAAAGGTCTGAATGAGGAGATACTGACAGAATGGATCAAGGAGAGTACCGCATAAGCGCTGGGAGAAATGGAGATAAGATTCATGTTTGCAAAGGGAACCGAGGCATACACACGCGCGCACGCGCGCCGGCACGCACGCATACACACACACACACACACACACACACACATTTGCACATAGACACATGGACAAATAAAATGGCACACAGACACACGCACACACGTGTAGGCACACAGATACACACCACATACGCATATAAACATACACATACAGTCAGGAAGACACACGGGCATACAGACCCAGACAGATACACAAACACAGTCAGACGGGCAGACAGTGCGTGTGTGTGTGTGTGTGTGTGCGTGTGTGTGTGTGTGTGTGTGTTTGTGTATGCGTGGGTGCGTCCATGCGTGCGTGACTGTGTCTCTGTGTGTGTAAAAGAGAGAGAGAGAGAGAGAGAGAGAGAGGTATGTGTGAGAGGCATGTGTGTGAGGCATATTTGTGTGTGTTTGTACGTTTGTTTGTGTGTGTGTGTGTGTGTGTGTGTGTGTGTGTGTGTGTGTGTGTGTGTGTGTGTGTGTGTGTGTGTGTGTACATATAGCCATTTATACAATGTTTTACTTAACCTACTTTCCTCTTGGACTCCCGTCACAACAACCCAAACTCATTTCTATACGGGTGAAACAGTGAAAACACCCTTTGATGCTTGAATCGGGAATCCATTCTGTGTGCAAAGCAGAGAAGCGATCAGAGAAGAGAAGCAAATGTGACTTTTCAGAAAGAATAAAGGCATGAGTCAAAATACCAGAGAAGTGGACATGAATCTAAAAAGACGTGATGGTCAAAGAATATTGAGTGACGTTGAAATATGAGTCGGAAGAAATGGGAAAGGCACAGGAGGGAGAAGCCGAAGGCCACCATAAAAAAAGAGACGTGCAAAACTAAAACTGAGTCGGGATGAAATGGCCTGCCAGAAAGATGAGAACACGCTGTCTCGGATGAGCACCTGAAGGAACAGACGAAAAGTTAATGTTAAGGGAAAAAATGGCGAGGAAGGAGAGACAAGAAGATAGTACATGGAGGTACATGAATTTCCGCAGTCCATAACAAGGCAGGGGGTCGGTGGTTGGGGGGGGGGGGGGGGGGGCAATAGGAAAGGGGGGGGGAATAGGAAAGGGTGGGGGAGGGGGAGAAGTAAGTGAGATGGAGGGGTTGAGCGAGAAAGAAGGTGAAACAGACAGGATGAGCCTGATTTAATGGACGAAAGTTGAGCCATGTCGCCAGCAGGTGCACGCACAAATTGCCAGCAGTTGTCAGGAACTGCTTGAATCTGATAAATCACTGCAACAGCAGGTTATCTCCCAGTACAGACACGTGTTTCGGAGGCGGCGTATGTGTCGTGTGTCTCTTATGTTTGGATGTGTACAATCGATCGTACATGCTGGTTCATGAGTTTGTGAGTGTGTGTGTGTGTGTGTGTGTGTACATGTATTTTTACGTGTGTATATGTGTTTGTGCGTGTTTGCGTGTGTGTGTTTTCATATGTGTGTGTGTGTGTTTTGCGTGTGGCGTGTGTGTACGTGTGTGTTTGTGTGTGTGTGTGTGTGTGTGTGTGTGTGTGTGTGTGTGTGTGTGTGTTTGCATATCTATGTGTGTGTATATGTGTGTGTGTGTGTGTGTGAAACCGTATGTGCGTGATCGTGTGTGTGAGCGCGCGTGTGCATGCATACGTGTGCGTGCGTGTCGTGTGATGTGTGTCTGTGTGTGTGTCTGTGTTATGTGTGTCTGTGTTGTGTGTGCGCGTGTGTGTGTGTATGTGTGTATGTGTGTGTGTGTGTGTGTGTGTGTGTGTGTGTGTGTGTGTGTGTGTGTGTGTGTTGGACGCGTATATGAGTTCATGTGT
>JAWQFJ010003244.1:56996-81996 GCA_034096865.1 Theodoxus fluviatilis | reverse complement strand
CTGCAAGGGTGCTCGCCCTTGGCCAAAAGCCAGCATCAAGTCGGATGAGGGAATCGGAAATCGCATCAGCTCCACATATTACTGTCGCACAACAAGGAAGCAGTAGTCAAAAGCAATTATCTCCTTATCTACCGACATCTGCCAGATGTGATTTTTCACCCAGCCTCTTGATCACCCATGTACCTGTCTGAGTGCAGGCCAAAATGAGAGTAATTTGTCTTCTCTCTCATTTTTCTCACATCTTCTCCGCCACTGTATTGCTCTATTTAGCTTGTCTGCTTTTCTGTGTGTGTGTGTGTGTGTGTGTGTGTGTGTGTGTGTGTGTGTGTGTGTGTGTGTGTGTGTGTGTGTGTGTGTGTGTGTGTGTGTATGTGTGTGCGTGTGTGTGTGTGCGTGTGTGTGTGTGTGTGTATGTGTGTGTGTGTGTGTGTTTGTGTGTGTATGTGTGTGTGTGTGTGTCCGTACTTTCATCCGTGCTTGCGTCTATCCGTGGATAACTTTCTCTTGAATGTATTGGCATGTATTGACACTGTGCACTTGAAATATATTGACACTGTATACTTGAAATATGTTGACATGTAGTGACACTGTACACTTGAAAGGGGCCGGTGGCCTATTCAATAAATTTATTCATTCGTTCGTTGCTTGTCCATCGTCTGTCTGTCTGCTTCAAAGTTCTCAGTAGATGGCAACCTGTTTATAGCTCTACCGTCTCCTCACCGACTGTTGTCTTTACTTGCCTAGTATTACTTTTTCAGGGATTCTTCTTATTTGTACAATGCTTTACAGCAAGCTTTGACCATCTCTTGCCGATACTGAGCGATTTCACAGCGGGTGATTAAAATCACTTGTTTCTCTGTGCTGAGGAGTTGATACGCAGTACGGTGCTTTCATCTGAAGACGTACCTAAGCGTCTGTGACGGCCCGTGCATTTCTTTAAGGCCTCCCCATACGTGGCATGTTTTGTTGAAAGGACAGAACATTTATTTGCGTCCGGTAAAACGCTAAATGAGAGCTGGGGTGAGAGAGGTTTTTTTAAATTTTCAGACGAAAGGCAACGGCCGTCAAATGAACCCGGTCTACCGCGTGGTAGTCGACAATAATACCTACTAAACCACGTGTATTACACTAAATTTTGTTTTTGTTGTTGCTGCTGTTAAACACACACACACTGGGTTCAGTCCCTGCCTATTGTCCGACGTTTTTCCTGTCTGTCTTTGGACGGGCTTCGGCTCTGTATGTTTAACTGTATTACGATAAACTGAGTGTGTTGATATATTTTTTCCACCCTTCCCCATAACACCTTGCTCATGAAACTATGGTATTTCTTTTGATCAACACGTCCCAAACCAACCAGTTCCCCACAAGCAAAACTAGGAAACGCCCTATGGTGTGAAATTGCATCCTAAATCCGATAGTAACTCCGCTCTCCGCCCACTCATTCAACTCAGGGTTGGTGTTTGATTTTCTTCGGACTCAGTCGAGTCAACTGCTCTCCTTGTAATGACAACAGGGTTTTCACAATAAACGACACCACATTAGAATGAGGACAATGATGTAGAGCTGTAGACAATAAACGACATCACATTAGAATGAGGACAATGATGTAGAGCTGTAGACAATAAACGACACCACATTAGAATGAGGGCAATGATGTAGAGCTGTAGACAATAAACGACACCACATTAGAATGAGGACAATGATGTAGAGCTGTAGACAATAAACGACATCACATTAGAATGAGGACAATGATGTAGAGCTGTATACAATAAACGACATTACATTAGAATGAGGACAATGATGTAGAGCTGTAGACAATAAACGACATCACATTAGAATGAGGACAATGATGTAGAGCTGTAGACAATAAACGATATCACATTAGAATGAGGACAATGATGTAGAGCTGTAGACAATAAACGTCACCGCATTAGAATGAGGACAATGATGTAGAGCTGTAGACAATAAACGACATCACATTAGAATGAGGACAATGATGTAGAGCTGTAGACAATAAACGACACCGCATTAGAATGAGGACAATGATGTAGAGCTGTAGACAATAAACGACATCACATTAGAATGAGGACAATGATGTAGAGCTGTAGACAATAAACGACACCACATTAGAATGAGGACAATGATGTAGAGCTGTAGACAATAAACGACACCACTTTGGAATGAGGACAATGATGTAGAGCTGTAGACGAAATTCATATGTAGGCGTCAGCACATCCTACAACTGACAGATGAAGTAGCAGAAGCCACAGAAGTTTCTAATCGAGCATGGCGATGCCACCATTAGGACATTGCTGGACTAAACCCTGCGTTCCGTTGCACTCTGCTTCATCTGTGCTACGATGTAGCAGGCTCAGGAGTTTCGATTGGTTGATTTTTTAAATTACTTAAAAAGCACGTTACCATTAAAAGTAGAGGGTTTTGGAGGCCCTCTTTGGATACATGAACCCCCGAAATGATTTCATATTCAATTATATCCCTCTTGATCGAATAGACAACTTCATAAAAGCATTAGGGTCGAAAATCCATTAATAACAAAAGGGAGATAACCATCACCAGTCATAGGGGAAGGTCAAGGGAATCTTAAAATGTGTGTCGTCTGCTACCTCGCATGGGTATAAATGCCGACGTTTACTACAGACATCAAACCAAGACATACAATCCACTCTGCCACGGTGATGAGAGCACGAAAACATTTATTTCTTCGAAATTTGACAGCAATCGGCACGTTTGCCACTTCCATGATACGTAAACTCCATGGTTCGAAGCATGTTTACCGTGCAAGTCCGTGGAGTGACTTCCAATTAGTTTTGTTTAGTATGAGCCAATAAAATGCGGCTACGGGTTCTGTAGTTTCATCGTTGCTAGGCACAGCCAGTGGCGCACTCTAGTGTGAAGCAGTTAGAGCGCCTTCTGAGATGCTCTAGCTGCTGCGCAACCTTGACAGGAATTGACCTCTGCCACTGGGTGAAACGTCACCAAAGATTGTGTATGAATGATTTTCGACCCGAATGCTTTTATAAAGTAGTTTCTTCGATCAAGAGGGATACATTTGGGTATTCGTGTATTGCAAAGAGGGCCTCCAAAACCTTATACTTTTAATGATAATAGGCTTTTAAAGTTGTTAAATAAAACCAACCAATCAAAACTCTTGAGGCTGCTACATCGTAGCAGAGATGAAGCAGAGTGCAACGGAACGCAGGGCATGTCTACCCCTACATCACAAGCAGAAACCTATCTGATTGGCTGTTCGAGGGAGTGTCCGACGGCCATGAAAAAATAGTACGTATTTCTATTGGGCGGACACTGGACAAAACACTGCTTTGGGGGCTTGCGAGTGCGACATTTCCTACAGACCAGAATATTGCCACATTTGAGCACGCCCGAAACATTTTTGCCACTTTGCTAGCGTGACGTTTCCTTTGGAAACAGCAAAGTTGCCAGATATGTGTCCACGTGTGAGGCGGCCTTTAGGTGAGACTTGACCCCGCGAGTGTCAGAGAGTTCGCGCATCTGTGATCAAGAAGCCAAGATTGCTTGTATAGGTTAAATTTATTTTGTTTTTAAAGCTGAAATATAGAAAAATCTTTGTCTCAGTACAGTTTATTCTCTTTTTGTCATTATGTGGGTAGAGTGGAGTTCTACTCAAGCTAATGTCCACACGACTTATCGCGTTTAAAAGAGAGAAAAAAAAACCACTTTTACTATAGTACAAACGAAACCCTACTCCTGATCGTGTCAAAACGGTTGCAGTGCATGCAGGTTTGTGCAGGGATGGCCGTTTATCGAGCGACGCACGCTTACTGGCTTTAGTCTTGGGCTGCGGTAACTAAATAGCTTTGGGAGATCGGATTGGCCATGGAGCGACGTTCGACCCTCTTTCTATTCCGGGCAGGCGAGCTCAGTCCATTACTAGGGATACAAGAGCGGCGTTCCTGATCCAATCTGGATCCCCAGTCGGAAAGATCGCCATGCAATCGCTACAAATTACTGCGATCTCCTCCTCGTCAGTGCCAAAAGATTGACCAAGGAGTGGAGATGCAGTTTTGTCTGAGTGCTCGGGGCTCTGGCCTTCACACAGGATCAGACGAACCGGCGCTGCCAAGGTACTTCCGATAACATTATTTTGTTTAACATTAGCGTTATCTTTTTCATCCAAACGACCAGTGTCTTTCATTAAAATAATAGACATGTGGAATACAAGGTTCGGTTCATTCTTCCTCAACTTGTCTAATAAACTCGTTTGTACACGTTCTGTCAAGACAATGAACCCAACGCCATTTTGTTGTTCATGAGAAGAGGTATATTGCACTGACTGAAGACTGGAATTTCTGGTGGTTTTATGAGACTAGGAGTTTCTTTGTAAATCACTTAATTGCTATGACCCCCCAAAAATGTAGGATTATTCGAAATTACGGCACGATATTCTAACAATCATTTGTCATATGAACACGTCACAGTCATGAAAGCTGCAAGTATACCGTCACAACACCAGCGTGCTGTGAACTCAAATCCTTGCTAAAAGGAACACAAGTCTAGACATAACGTCTGTCTGCCTGTAGACTTTCGAAATAACAATTGCCATATATGGTTGTCGCCCTATTCTTTCAGCCCCAAGAACTCGCTCACTTTTTTCTTGACACAGTCTCGGTTGTGAAATATTTATCTTCTTGCAGTCAGCAAGAGCAGCGCGCACTCCAGCGTAGATCGTGGGTTGCACGTTCAGTCCCACCCGTTCCATCGTCCTTTGACTTACTCTAAGGCGGTTTCAGACTTCATCGACGTACTCAGCGATGTTCGGTTGCCATACATCTGGTATCTGGTGTGGTTGTCCACTCTTTGATCCTGACGGGCACCCAATCCTTCCTCGAACGTACAGACAAGTCCTGGTCTTCCTCACTGTCTTCCCCGCACCTCAACACGTCACTTCCACTTTCATCCACCCACCCACCCCTTCCTCTTTGCCCATATCCCACCCCACCAGAGCATCCGCCTCAATCTCTTTCCCGTCACATATTTCTCCGTAGGGTCTTGCCCTCATCTTCCCTGCCAATTCCGTCCTGTTCAACCTAGTTTCCTGACCTCTTCAACACACCCGGCCACAATGACCTGCATCCTTTGCTACTACATCTACCCTTTGCACATGTGTATCTAGCTCTTTTCCCCTTCCTCTTTCCCCAAACTAACTCCTCTTTTCCTTCCCAGAGTACCCCTCTCGAATCTACACCTTTTCCTCTTCCTCTTCTCCTAGCTGCATTCCTCTTTGTCATCCTACCTTCTCCTCTCCCCTTGCACCCCAACCGCAAGCTCCAGTGTTCTTGCACGCAGACCATTAGTCTTCTCCCAGTCAGCCACTTCCTGTGCATCCCTGGTTCTGTGACAACCTCTCCTTCATCTCGCCTACTCCCTCCCTTCACCTCCCAGGGAGAGACATCTGCCTGCCTCCCCCACCCCCCCAACCCCTTCCCTCTCTCCCTTCACCCCAACCCCGAACCCCCTTGCCACCATCCATCCTCCAGCTGTCACCTAGAATCCCTGGCCCTACATTTGTCATCGCCTTTCAAAGCCTGTAGTTTCGCCCTCACGGGAAATTCGTCTCTCCACCCCATTCCCTGGGTATAGTTGCACATATTGTCCTGAGATTCCCCATTTTCTTTTCCACGCGTCAACATGAACATTGTCGTCATCGTCATCGTCTTCGTCATCGTCTTCATCATCGTCGCAATACAATACAAAGCACTACAACAGAATATAATGCCATGTAATAAATACATTACAATACAACGCAATACAACATAACAATATATTTTATTATTGCTATTGTAAAATTCATTTTGTCCGCCACATGCAAAAAATAAGCCTGCGCTAATAACAGTGCATGAGATGTATATAACAAATTAATACAAAGCCGCTTGCACAAGTTAAGGGGGGGGGGGATTTGATATGAGTGTATCTGTGCGATATTAGCGTATTGACAAGAATTAAGTGTATAAACAGTTAATTGCACATCCAACATGAATATTCATCAAGAATAACGTGAAATAATGATAAGACGAGACATGCTTTAAATGTGTGGATTTTCAGGTGGGAGGGGTGGGGTGGGGGTTTAGCTTAAGCAAAGGATTCAAAAGAGTCCCTGAATAAGCAGAAGTCTGCGAACATAGAAGCTTGAATATATTGGTTCTCGTTGAAAAGTCTGATAGCTTCAGGGATAAAAGAGCATTTGGCACTTCGGCAGTGACATCCGATTGGCTGAAGGCAACAGCTTGAACTTTTCGTGGAGAGGATGATCTCGTCTGACTGCTCTCACTTTGTTTTGTACCCTTTCAATTACAAGCTCATCTAGGTCTCTGGTCTGGCTCCCCGTGACTCTCTTCACTTGCTTGAACGTGTGCTGGCCTCTCTTCCCGTCCTTGTTCTTCGTGTTTTGGTGTCACAAGAGGAAGCAATAGGTGATGGTGCTCTCTGCTGGGGTTCTGTAGCAAAGCGAGAGTCGCTCACGTCAAAATATCGGAGTTT
Source organism: Theodoxus fluviatilis (assembly GCA_034096865.1). Lineage (NCBI taxonomy): Eukaryota > Metazoa > Mollusca > Gastropoda > Cycloneritida > Neritidae > Theodoxus > Theodoxus fluviatilis. The sequence goes on along the minus strand of JAWQFJ010003244.1, from coordinate 75,459 downwards.
TCTGTGTAGCTGTAAGCGTTGCTGGCTTTTGGTGAAGGTAACATATAAATGAGCTGACCATCGTTGCCGATGGTGTGTGTCGTCATTGCCACCTCCACCATTACCGCAGTCCTTATCAGCGTCATCTTTATTGATATCATTTTCGCGTTCTTTACTGCAAGCAGCAGCAACCTATGTGTGGTGTGCTTCTGCTGTTGTTTGCTTACATCTGCTCCTCGTCATGCTGCTCGTACGTCTACTGTTCTTGTCTTTTTCTTCATATACGTCGTTCTTCTCACTCTTGCCCCCTACACCCACCCCCCACCCCCACCCCGTAGGTTGGGGGTACAAATAGACCCACTGTGTCTCCCGACCGAGACTGTAGGATGGTCTTCTGCTTGACATCCGACAGTCAGACTCTCTCTACGAATTCAAGAAGAGACTAAAAAGATTCTCTTCTCGCAGTGACTCTGTGCAGCACTTTTGAGCAGTGTTCTGTAATCGGTGCTATGCAAATCTATCAACATACATATATTTATGCGACTCGACATTGAGACATGACTTGCTTTTACATTAATCAGCTTTAGTGATTTTATAGTCAATGATGTTACAAAGCCTGCAAAGGCTGATAGGCCATAAACCTTCATTCATTTACTCATTCAGCATTAATTACCCTCGTCATCATTTGTGTTTGCGCACATTTATTTTGTCAGCCATCTTATATCATAATGGTAAGCCTTGAGGTGTCCTTGCGTAGCCCTGTGACACGTAAGTTCTGCTGGGGACGTCCGTATAAAAGCTGCAGGAACAGGCCCTAAATCTTAAAGACCACCTTCTTAGCCAGCGAATGAGGTGCCTTAACAATATAAGTGCATGAAATACTGTTACCAACTATCGTTGTCTGTCATTATGTATGTATCAGGAATCATACATTCGACTCCTCTCAAACTCTCTCCACTTTGCTATGACACATTTGCAAAACTTTCGAATCCAGCATACACCCCGAGACAGTTTGGTAGGAAGCATCTGATAGGCTGATAGATCGAACTGCTATGCCTACAAGAACGCTTGATTGTTATTTATATTTCTTAACCAGAATCAGTTTGCAATAAGTCGTGGTAGATTGTAGTGGACACATTCTTAGGCACCTATATTTCATTGTTTTCTTTATGAAGTAATTGCCTCCGCCAAGAAAGTTATGTTTTTCGGTCGGTTAGTTCGTTCGTTCGTTAGTTTGTTAGTTTGTCAGTTATTCGGCAAAATAACTCAACAGGTTCAAAACGAATTCTGATGAAATTTGGTCCACGGTCAGGGTTTTGCTCAAGGAACAATTTATTAAAGTTTAGTGGAAATATGTTATCGTATTTTGGAATTACAACCACAAAGAGACATTTTATTGCTGAGGCCGTAATCCGGCGTGTGCTGTAAACTGGCATGTGCGTTCCACACACTCAGAGACCGCTAGTAGGCGCTAAAATTAACTGAACTTTGCAACGTCAGGCCTGGTGCGCAGAACATGCTGCCTGTATTATACTGGCCATGGATGAGGTCCTGTGATACCTCCATCGCTGTGTCTGCCTTGTTACTTTATGATTTTGTACCTCGGCACGAATCTTGATAAACTGATGGAAGAATGCACCGATCATGTTCACGCTGCCCAGCTTCTAAAGTCTTTCCAAATATTTCTGTGACCCCCAACCTTACGAGAAACTACTCTCTCGTAACACAAGACTTTATCTGTTCTTGTGATTGTGAGACTCTCCGTTTGATTAATGCATTTGTGCGCCACTGCCTTGCTCGTGTCATTTCTATCCCGATGAAAATATCGAGTTTTTGTACCAGTTCGCCTTATCCTTGCTCTGTGAAGTAATCATTATTGTCACTTGGCATCGATACACCATTCTTGCTTCCCCTTTCTCACGCCCGTCTCTTCTGTCGTTGATGCCATCGCTGACTCGATGGCTGGGTCTCGAAGCTAATCATCCCTAATCCTGTTCAGTCATCACCACCACTTCTCACTTCCAACCCCCAATCACAGGCTGTGCAACCTTTAATCTTCACCCGAGTCGTCACGACCTCTTCGCGTGGGACATCCATTAGTTCTTGCCCGTCTCTACCATGATTACCATTACCATCCCTGCCACCACAATTATCACCACGGCCACAACCACCACCAGTTTCATCTTCACCACCACCTTTATCGCCAACACCATCTCAGCTACCATCACCACCAACATCACCGCCACCACACTACCACAATCACTATCACGACCACGCCACCATCACTATCACAACCATCAGTATCACCACTACCAACACCAAACTAACTGCACCATCACCACTACCATTGCCACCATGACCTCGACCATCTCAACACCATCACCAATCTATTATCATCACTATCACAACCACGCCGCTATCACTATCACCATCACTTCCACCAACACCGCACAACCACCACCACAGTTATTGCTACTATGGCCAACATCCTCTCAGCACCAAAACTCGTCACCATATCACTACCATCACTGTCACAACATGCCACTATCACTATCATCACAATTATTATCATCACCACTACCACCAATACTGCACAACCACCATCACCATCATCGTCATCATTGCCACCATAACCATCACCACCTTGCCACATCACTACTGCAACCCCATCACCACTATCATACTACTACCACCACTGCTACCACCACCAATACAACCACTACCGCTACCACCCACCAATGCCACCACAACCCCCATCACTTACAATACTACCATCCATACTGCAACTACTACACCACTACCACCATACTGCCACCACCATCACCACCACCACCATTATACTGCCACTACCACCATTTCTACATCACCACCCAACCACTACTACTATCACTCTCACCATACCCACCAAAACCACCATCACCTCCACCACTATCATCCCTACTGTAACTACACCACCACCACCACACCACCGCCACCACCATCATCACAATCACCAATATACTACCACTATCACCAGTACCACTATTTTTACACCACCAACTTAACCACTACCATTACCACCATCACAATTTCCATCACCTCCACCATTACCATCCCTACTGTAACCATACCACACCACCACCACCACCACCACCACCACCATCACCTCAACACCAACCACCACAACAACAACAACCTCTGATGGCCAATCTCGTGACCTTTTCTTCACCCACCATCAGCCCTCTGACCCTTTGCACCTTTCACCCCATTGCCATCACCTCACCCTTGACTGCTAATTCGAACCGTCCAGCAAACATTGCCCGAAGCAGGCAAACCTCCTCACACCCAGCATGCCCCTGGTCTCCCGCCCCCCATCCCATCCTCCCCACTCCACCCACTTCAAGTCTCATGACTTCCATAACCCTCCAGACCGCTCTCCCCAACCCTCTCCCCCCATCCCATCCTTCCCATTGACCCCCTGACTTTCTAACACGCCTAGCCATTTATCCCACTTCCTGACCAGACCATTTCCTTTGACCGCCCGACCACCCATCTCTTCCTAGGCCTCACCATCCCCATACTGTTTCCCTTACCCCGTCACCTTAGACCGTGGCTACGGCCCGAAGGTCGGGTCGATGGTGGTATCTTGGAGCCGTGGCCTGAGAGGCCCTTGTCTGGGATGGCTCGTTGCTGAGGACCTGCTTCAGCCCGAGATCCCCCATCCATTGCCTCCCTTCAACCTAAACCTTCGTCGTCATCCCTCTCTCCATTGCCATTCTCACCCCCAGATCCCATTCTTCTCATCCCTCACCACTCCCACTCACCCCACCTCCATCACCCCACCATCCCACTAATAAACTATTTCTGCCCTGCTGATTCTGTCCTCCGATTTCTTCCTCTTCCTCTACCATCAACCATTCCTTGTCACCCTGCTAGTGTCCTCTTCCCAATGACCGCCAACTTCCCACTTCCAGCAATTTTTATCTGAGACCATACCGCGACAGCTCTGCTATCACCCCTGTCTCTCCACTTCCATTGTCCCAACTTCCACACTATGTTGTCGCCTTCATTCACTGCGGATAGCCTTGACTCCAACCCCAACCCTTTCCTCAGCCTCAGCCTACCAACACTTACTTCCGAGCTGCTATCTATACGTTCGTTGTTCTTTGTCCACACCCAGGGCCTGTTCAAGAGGCCTACCGGTACGTACCGGTACGTACCGGTAGCCTCTTGAACGACTTGGTACGGCTACCGGTACGTACCGGTACGTACCGCGCCGGAGAGCCGTTGCGCCTGTATAGCCAAAATGGCTGCCTTCGGGGAAAGGAAGAAAGTCGTCATCACAAATATGCGCTGTGGCACGCATTTCGACCTGTGATTATTACCCAGCCTATGCGAGACGTTACAAGAAGTTAGGCTGATATTGTACTTTTCTTTTTTACAATAATAACTGCTCTGAAATAATTACTGGGCAAGATGTTAGCAAACATTTCCAAGGCAGATAGCGAAACAATTTTAAGGGAAGCAACTCTTATATCTTACATTAGCCCTTTGTTTGTTGTGTAATCTCCCTTGAAGTGAGCATCGAAATATTCTTGCTTACACCAAGTTAGCACTGTCGTTTTGACATAAATTTCTATTCGAGCGATGCCGAGCATTCATGCACAGCTACAGCTTAACGTATTTCATCAGCTTCCACAAGGAACGAGCAGTCTGCAGCTGCTGGTTTACTCATTTGGTTGAGAAGCGCAATCCGCGGCGATGAGAAGGCATCGCGGAAGCCATCTTGGCTACCGTTGGGTCATAACGAGTCGTTCAAGAGGGAACACCGGTTGCTCGGCTACCGTACCGGTAGGTCGTCTTGAACGCACGGCCAATCTCCCGTCGCCAACTTCTCTCGCACCCGTATCCCTGCCTCCCCTCCCCTCTCTCTTCCCATTCTTCTCTCTCTCTCTCTCTCTCTCTCTCTCTCTCTCTCTCTCTCTCTCTCTCTCTCTCTCTCTCTCTCTCTCTCTCTCTCTCTCTCTCTCTCTCTGGGCAGTACACTCAGCAAACAGTGCAAAAGAGACGACTCCAAACAAGTCATTTTGTCAGTTTGATTTTTCCTTGTCTTTTTTCCTTTGTGAACTCGTGTATGTCTTGGCCAGCTCTGCTTCGGGGTGAAGCTGCTTGCAACCCCCCCCCCCTTGTGCCAGCCCCACGTGACCCATCCAAGTTCGAGACGCCCTGTAGCCAGGAGGCCAGGGCGCTGTTGGGTGAAGGACGTGCTTGGAAGCATAGGACTGCTGCAAGGGACAGACACGTTCCACTTCTTCTGTGAGACTCTCTCTGGGAGAGAAGATGGGACATACCCGCCCATGCTTCCAAGGAGAATCGCTCCAGGCGACTGACGGTGGAAATAAAATTTAGGATTGCTCGATTTCCAGTCAGTGTTTTCGGTGATCAATGGCCTTACGAAATATACACATGCTGACAGGCCCTGATACATCATTTATCCCATCGTCTCTCCATCCATTCATCCACCCATCCATCTCCCTACGCGAATCGTTGCAGGCGACGGACAGTAGAAATAGAATTGAGGATTGCTTGTGTTCCACTCAGTGCCAGTGTTTTCGGTGATCAATGGCCCTAAAAAATCTACACATTCTGATAGGCAGTTATCTCTCTGTCCGTCCATCCATCATCCATCCATCCATCCATTCATCCATCCATCCATCCATCCATCCACCCACCCATCCATCCATTCATCCATCCATCCATCTCCACAAAAATTGAATAACTTGAGAAGTGAACTATTGGAATGCTCATGTTCCAACTAACGCCAGTGTTTTCGGTGGTCAATGATCTTACTTAAATCTACCTATTCAGATAGGTCGTTCAACCTCAACCATTCGTCTATCCGTCTGTCCGTCTATCCATCCATTCGTCCATCCATCCATCTCATACGGGATGATAAATCCAAGACTCCAAGCGAAATCATGAAAAAGTTAACATGGGTTTGTAAGCGATGAAATTTCAAAATGCCGGTTTGTTTAACGATACTTGGGGGTAAATAGTCAAGCTGCAGATTGTCTTCGCGTGTCCTGTGATGTTTATATACGTCGTAGAAGACAAATGCCGTGCTGTCTGGTCATGTGCCATGATGTAGCAAGCCCCGAAAGTCCAACGGTTGGTGGTTTCAACTGATGAGAAAAGCATCGAGCGGCTGCTGGCCGTTTGTTACTCTACGAGGAATCGCGAGAGTTCGCTATGCAAAACATGCGGTGTTTCTATGAAGTAGCTGTAGCACGTTCACCTCTTTGCTCCCTCATGTAAAGGGAGCACAAGCGGCAGAAGCTCACGGATCTGCGAGAGGAATAGACGTTTCAGCGAGTGCAAGTTTGTCTATCGACGTTTGCCGCAGATTTTTTAACACCTACATGTTTGCGCGTGAGCTAAGATGACGTGACAGCGAAATGCATTGAATACCGTGAAAACAAGTTTGACACGGCAGGAAGGTGCAGGGTTGGCCTTGTCTATCTGTTCACCTCTGGGCGATGTCTCACTGCAATGAATGATTCGGGCAGTGCCCTAGTGGAGCGTTCGGATTGCATGTCAATGTTTTCGGGGGGTGAGAGATGTTGCTGGCTGACATTAATATCGTCCAGGCTCTTGGCACCATCAGAAAAAAAGAAGTGTCTACTCCATCTGTTATTACCCCAGTGCGGCTGTAGAACTGCATTTGTCCAGCACAGCCCGAGCGGTTGTCTTCTCATCATTTGGGAAGGGTAAAGGTGGCGGCTTTGTTTAGCGATTTTTCACCTCTTCTGGGTCTCAAAGCGATTTTACACTCTACCCCCTGCTCATTGTGCCCCTTGATCTTTTCTCCAAGGCAGTCGCACATGGTGAAACAGAAACGGGGGGGGGGGGGGGGTTGGGGGTGTGTGTGGGGGGGGGGGGATTGGATTGATATGTTTTACGGCCCATCAGCCTTTGTAGGCTATGTAAAACCAGTGGGGTGGGGGATGGGGGGGGGGGTGTTGAGGGGGGCGGGGGGCTCATGAAATGCACATTTTCTCGTGTGTGAGCATATATTTCAGTAAATTTTGTATTTCCCAAAAAAGATTTCACGATTTTGGACCGTTTCAATTCTACCAGTATTTTTTATATATATTTAAGACAGAAAGTAGTATGACGCCACCAACACGTCAGCAAACTTCACGATCTGCACGCAGACAATGGGCTTTTCCATTGATTGATTTAACTCATCTGTGCGTGTTCCGCGAGCCGAAACCGATTGCTAGTTTTGATTAACCTTCTTGTACATTATTGTGTTTATGTTCGCGTTCTTTTCAAAAGAACAGGCCGGTGGCCTAAACATTAAACTTGTTCAATTCATGCCAGTCCAGTTCTCTGAAATAGTTCTGCCCGTCAGCCAATGGGAACGCTCCTTGCTTTCAACCGTCGCTCCAAATCTCACACACGTCTGCCATGTTATCTTCTGTTTGCATGCAAAACCTTCATTTGTAGAATTACTTACACACATACAAAGAAACCACAACCATGTAACGGTACCAATTTATCAAAACTCTACGTAGATTACATCAATAGTTCATTTAAATTGCTACATTATTGTTTAAATCGAGATGCGAGTTGAAGACTGTGGTGCAAGTCTAAGGTCGGGCCGCTTACAGAGGTACATGATACAACATGGCTTATCATGTAGCCGAGAGGTTCGAGGAGTTTCACCATGTGCGAACATCCAAATACGTTTCTGGATCAGAGAAATAGAAACAGCGTGTTTCTCTTTCACCACGTGCGACATTCTTTATCGGTATCTGGCGACAAACAGAGCCAGACGCAATTAGGACAAGCAAGGCAAGGTATGAACACAATCTACATGTCACAACGCCCTCAAAATCGGGGCTGCTGATTTAATACGAGCCCAAGCTCTCACAGCCAGTATACACTCCTACTTACAGGAGACAACCACCATTTCCCCGTAACCCCCCCCCCCCCCCCTCCCCTCCCCCGAGAAGCTTCAACTCCACAGAGCTCCAGCTCTGACAAACAAAAACCAATAATCAAAGATACAGTTCTAAGAACGTACACGCATTCCACGCAGTCACTGGAAATATCAATCCACCACTTCACCAGAGCCTACGTTTTACATTGGAACCTGTAAAACTAAGAGGAAAAACCCCACTCGCAACTAACAGAACAAAATTCATCACAGTTCGCGAATACAAACATGAAAACGTCATAATGATTACCCTCTAAAGCGTTCCATTACTCCAGAGAGTGATTACAAATGGTCGGAGGTCGTCTTACATAGCAAAACAAAATGTAATCATCCTCATGCAGAACGCAGAGCACGTGTCCACTGCACGAAAACAGTGACTGAAAAAACAAACTCGTGCTGAGTGAAAGAGAATGTCACGTGGAGTACGTGACTCTACACTTCCCAGGGTAGGGCTCCAACCCGAATGCCGGCTCCACGTGGCAGCATGGTGTGCCGCTGTTGCCTCTACAGGTTCTGTATTCACTCCTATGTGAGGGCAGGCGATACGAGGGATGCGCTCTACCCGAGGATGCGGCTCTGGAGATCCTTTCAGCACAGAACACTGCAAGCACGTCGCGAGCCACTGCAGGCAGGTGTCCTGAGTGGCCTCTGGACGAGGAGCTTCCGTTCGTGCGGAGAGCAGGTGGAATCAGGGCTCTGAAAGGGCAACCACAGTGCACCAATGCTTACTAAATGATTGAACATTGCTCGCCATAAAAAGGGTAATGGTACTGCGAGGGAAGTATACACTGGAAAGGTGATTAGTCGGGGTTGAGGTGTAGGGGTGGGGGGTGGGGGTGTAGTGGAGGGGGGGGGGGGGTAGAGGTGTAGGCGCGGTCGTTGGGGGGGGGGGATGGGGGGCAGGAAGGGGGTAAGGGGGTGGGACGATTGCGATGTCTGGAGAATACGCTCTTACGCTTTCCCACGCCCTAGGGCAGTTACCAATAGGATTTCTTTGGCGGACAGCTCGGGCCTATTGGACATCAGTGGTCTGCGGGCGAAAGCGGACACTGTTACCGTGACAACATCGTATGAAGTCGTTTCGCGTCAGTTCCGATTCCACTCCTTGCAGCAGAAATCGCAGTCTGTGACGTCACTCCTGTCACGGTTGCGAAATGGTTTCCATAGTAGCAGTAACCTTACCTTTTAGACACTTGTCTGACAACCGCGTTATTCGAAGCCGGATCGAGTGTGTGTAGATCTACTCAGTCTGATTGTACCCGGCAGGTATTAGCTCCTATTCTCCTTACAGAAATCGGCTCATTCAGGGGTACTGCGATGATCGTCACCAAGTTTAGGAAGAAGCCCATGGCAACCAAGCCAATTATGAAAACGCTAGCACCGACTGGAGGGGCTTTCAAAAGAAAACAAAATGCGAATTACAGAAACAGCAACATAATAAGGGGAAGGAGGACGTGTGAAATCGAGGAACACATAATACAAGGATGGAAGATAAATACATTGAGAGAGAAATGGAGATTGCAGAGGAAGCATGAGTAAAAGACAGAGGGGAGAGGGAGGTAGAGGGAGGTTCAGACAAACGCACGCACACACACACAGAGAGAGAGAGAGAGAGAGAGAGAGAGAGAGAGAGAGGCAGACAGAATGTGAGAGAAAATAAAAGTGAGGGAGGGAGGGAATGAGAGAGGGAGCTTGAGAGAGAGACATATATTGAGTGAGAGATTGAGAGAGAGAGAGAGAGAGAGAGAGAGAGAGAGAGAGAGAGAGAGAGAGAGAGATGGGGGGAAGGGGGAGGGAAGAAGGGACGGAGAGGGAGAAATAGATGGGAGAGAGAGAATGCACAATGATTCTATAAGAACTCTCTCTCTCTCTCTCTCTCTCTCTCTCTCTCTTTCTCTCTCTCCTCTCTGCCTCTCTCTCTCTCTCTCTCTCTCTCTCTCTCTACTTCTCTCCCTCCCCCCTCTCTCTCTCTCTCCCTCACCCTTCTCTCTCTCCCTCACCCCCACTCTCCCTCTCTCTCAAACTTTCTGGCCGCGAGCATCTGACTTTTTTTAATAACTTACACTGTACATCAATATGAAATGAAAGCTTCTTTAACCATTTAGTACGTGCCGCACTTCTCTGTGGACGAAGTAAGATGCATGTGTTATGAGAATTAAACATTTTAGAGAAGGATTTTCTCACGGAAAAAATGTACGAGATAAAGCCATTGTTGCACAGACTATCAGATTATAAAGTCAACGATGTGCAAAACAGATCTTTGTATGGGTTCTTTTAGGCTACAAAAGTGTTTCCAATGAGAACATGTAAAGTACAGGAAGATGTTTTGTAGATTTACCTTCACTACATGAGTATGCAGATTCTAATTAGCCCGTGACTAATTTCAAGTCGGACATTTTGCATAAGATTTTAATGTAGCAGCCAAATTTTACTCATACATAGAGGCATGACAAATACAACTATTTAACACCATTAATGATGGTTGTCAGCAAAAATAAAGTCAATCCATCAAATATCTCTTCTTCTCTTGTCTTCTCTCTTTCTGTGTCACTTCTCTTCCTTTCTCGTTGCCTCTCATGTATATATTTCTCTCCCTACCTCCCTCCCCTCCTCTCTCTTTCACATACACAAACGCAGACACACACACACACACACACACACACACACACACACACACACACACACACACTTACACATGTTATGATTCAATCCTCTCTCTCGTGTATTTTCACTTGATTCCCTCCAGAAGAACGAAGTTCACCATTCTCGGTCTTGTTGGGGGGTAGAGGTGTGGTTTTGCACAAAGGCAACCCTAGGACGTACCAGGGGTTTGAACCCACAACCGTGTGGTTGCTAAACAACCGCTCTGTCCACTTTCGAAGCAGTCCTTGAGACTGGACAATGGTATCAAACGCAAACCTAATTTCAGGGCTGATCGACCTGCATCAACTCGCTCAGCGTGCTGCCTTAATAGCCCAGGGCGTGTGAAAAGATCAGAGAAAACTGGAGCTGTCGACTCTTCAGTCCTCTTTGTTCCACTGTTGGTCAAGGTCGAGTGCCTCCTGTCTCCTCGTTCAAGAAGGTTGCATACATTTCGCAGGCATCTGTGAACTGCCTTTGAGGACACACGTACTCTGGTCAATAATGAGACTTCATTTCGATAACTGACTACACAGCGGTAGTGGAGATTCAATGAGAAAATGCAAAATTCTGAATTTGCTTTGACCTTCTTTTTTGGAAGGGGGAGATATTCGAGATAATATGTATCTGTTGAGATAATGGAGTGGAGTATACTTTTGCATTTTTTTGCCGTTGCGTAGGGCTAAGAAAGAAGAGATTAAATATGTGGGAAATGTTTGACAATGTACTGAGCAGCATCGCGAAATCCACTAGAGATGGCTATTTTAGCTGAACCTAGCCAAGACTGCATGTTTTCTTCATTCACTGCTAAAATCCTACCCGTCATTCTCTTTCATTCCGCCCGGGGACGTTCTTGAACGTACCGCATGTCTTGTCATCATCATTTCTTCAGTCATAAATTCTTCCCCGTTTTGAAACGATGGTGAATTACAAGGGAGGAGACGGGCTTTGCAAAACCTTAGACGGAAAATCGATGGCTGATTTTTGATGTGGAGGAAGCGGAGAGGCGTTGAAATCAGAGAGCCCGGGGCGCCTTATCAGACGAGACATCTCTCATCCTGGACTCTCCCTCGTGGCTCGTGGCGGGGCCAGACGAAGTCAGCTTGCTCTGCACGCAGCCAGGAAGGATGGCCACTGCAGAAAAAGGATCAAAGGAAGCCGGTCCTGGAAGGAGGCAGCGAATCACGGACATGTTGTGCGAGGGTGCCACGACTCAGCACACTTTTGCTTTTAGAGGTAGTGCAGGTCACAACAAAAGGGACACGGAGGGAAATGTTCAGCCCATGCGTCTCACGCGATGGGTATCGGCCTGTCCATACTCCAGAGCGAAGAGAGTCGTCAATTTGAATGCGGACTCAGCCTTGCTCGGAATACATGAGATCTGGTGTTGGTGTTATAATAGATGTTGAAATGCTTATAGGTAAAGAAAGAGATACAAGTATTTGAATTACCTTAGGACAGATTCATTTTCGACGAATCGAGGTCCAATCTGCAGACTACTCACACATTACAAGGAGAGAGAGAGAGAGAGAGAGAGAGAGAGAGAGAGAGAGAGAGAGGGGGGGGGGGGGGAGGAACATCAGACAGACAGACACACACATACATACACACACACACGCACACACTCAAACAGACAGAGACACAGACACACACACCCACACACACACACACACACACACACACACACACACACATACACACACACACTCACAGGCAGACAGACAGACAGACCGACAGACAGACAGACTCACAGACAGACACACAGAAAGACAGACAGACAAACACACACACACAGACAGACACACACACACAGACACACAGACAGACACACAGACAGACAGACAGACAGACACACAGACAGACAGACAGACACACAGACAGACACACAGACACACACACACACACACAGACAGACACACAGAAAGACAGACACACAGACAGACACACAGACAGACACACAGACACACACGCACACAGACACACACACACACATACACACACACACACACAGAGCTACAGAGACAGCAACAGACAGAGAGAGAGAGAGAGAGAGAGACGCATCAGACAGACAGAGAAAGACAGACACAGAAGAGACACAGAGAGAGAGAGACACAGAGAGAGACACAGAGAGAGAGACGACAGACCCAGACACAGACACACACAGACAGCACAGACAACAGAACAGACAGACAGACAGACAGAGAGACAGACAGACAGACAGACAGACAGAGAGAGAGAGAGAGAGAGAGAGAGAGAGAGAGAGAGAGAGAGAGAGAGAGAGAGAGAGAGAGAGAGAGAGTCGTGGCAAGGAGACAAAGAACTTTTCAATGTACACAGCATGACATTTTCCATGTCAAAGACCGAACCACGACAGCCAGTCCCGTGTATCAGTCAGGCAGACACTCGGTTCCCACGACTCAGTTTACTTCCCTTATTGGACCACCGCGACCGATGATTTTGATCCTGCTGTTCTGCGCCAAAGAAGTAAGGCTAGAGAGCACTCCAAGAGCGCAACCCTCTGCCAAGAAAGCCACAATTTTTCTTCGATGGTCTGCATAACTGATTCAGGCAGGATATTCTGATGACCAGGCCTGACACTACGATGTTTTGTTCATGTGTTGTGCCTGCTGGAGGTCTCTGAATGCGAACGTCAACACCGGCGTCATCAATAGTTTGATGTCATCAACTTCATGATTCGGGAACTAATTTTCATTTATGCTTGTAATTTCAAAACGAACTGTTTATATAACCCTGATATTACACACAAAAATCACCAGAATCCGTTTTAAACTATTTGAGTGCTTTTGCTGAATAACTAACTAATGAATAAACCAAGGGCAAACACAACCTCTTGGGTAGAGATGACAAGTTCTTAACAAAGTAAACATGGAGGGAACATGGGTCATATCATCACAAGAGACATTTTGCACCAGGGACCACTCTCCCTTCCGGTGGGTAGCAGAGCCAGACGGGTTCAGCTTGCTTTGCAGGAATTCAGGAAGACCGGCCACCGGCACAGGGGGCAGGGTCAAGGACGCCAACGTTGGAGAGAGGCAGAGTGCTCGAAGAAAATCACGGACCTGTGCGAAGACGCGGTAACGTTGCGCGCTTCACTTTTAAAGGCACCGAATCAAAAGTAATGTCAGGGGCATTAACTTCCTGGCGCTAAGATCTGTTATTGATTTTAGGGAAAGATGAACTACTTGGATGCGAATCAAGATGGCTGCTTTGAACTTTATGGTTCTGGCCATAATGTAACTTAAATGAGACAGCCAGGCCAGAATGTTATCTGTAGTTGCATATAGTTTCATCGCACGGGCAATATCTTCGCAATCCACTGTGATGGGACAAAAGGAAGCCGCTTTCATTCTAGCGGCAAATCAAACCCACAAGGTTGGTTTATCTATGCTGATGACAAAACACTGGCCTTTAATGTTTTTGGAGATGCATTTTGTTTTCCTGTGCAGATAGTGATATTTTCTGAGTGTGTGTGTGTGTGTGTGTGTGTGTGTGTGTGTGTGTGTGTGTGTGTGTGTGTGTGTGTGTGTGTTTCATGCAGAGTGCCTTTTTAAATATAAGCCACAGCAGCTCAAGAGCAACACTTTGTTACATTACTATTATCTGTTAGATAGATATGGTAGATAATTGGTGGATGAAAGTTTTAATTAGTCAAAGAAATGACTTGAAAAGCCGTATTCCTGTTGACGTTTTTGGAAACAGCTCGAAGAAAGGTTGTCCATTGGTCCTTTCCGGATCATTTGCTTGAATATCCCCGAGGATGTAAAGAAAACACTTCCTTTGGCTGATAGCTATCCTCAGTTTCTTTGAAAACTATTTGTGGAATTCAAATACCAACCACATTTGCATAAAGCTGGACAAAATGAATGTAACACAAAAAGCCACAAAAAAAAGAAAGAGAAAAGGCGACGGATTAAAAGTTAGTCACCATATAAACTTCGGATGTTTTTTACTTCATCTCCGGCGACTTTCCCAGCCGGTTCCATTTCCAGCAAAAGGGGGGATATTGAAAACCAGGGCAGAGTAGGGAGGGGCTACACTACCGATCGGCAATCATCGAGCAAAAATATTTCCTGTTCGGACGGGGAGCAACAGGGAAAAGGCCAGGCTGCATTGCTGGGCTGGCGTCCCTCTATCGACCAAGTGGCTCTCATTTCTGAAAAAGCGACTGAGGCACCAAGGGTAGGACAAGGTTGCAGGATTGACTGACGCCCGTCCAGCGCCAGGCTTCGTGTCTGGGACTGGTGTACGCAGAAGTGAGGTCCTGGCTCGTGTTACCCGCCCATAAAGCGCTCGGCAGCGTCAGGATGAATTGGTAGCGGTAGGACCATTTTGGTGAACATTCTGAAACGGCAAGAAAAGCAACAACCTAATCGGTCACTTATGGTTTGTTGGGCAAATTTTGTATAAGGCTGCTCGGTCCTGGTATTAAAAAATCCACCTGAAAAGTTGGTTGCAATCGGGTGCGTGGTGATAAGGCTTGCTTTGATTTGATATTGACTAGTTTGCAAGGATTGCATGAAATCTTGAAACAAAAATATCCCTTTTCTGTTTTTAAAAAGATGTTTCAGCTTTTGGACGAAGCTGTTGCTTTTCTGTTTGAATAGTTCAGTAGAAAAACATTTTAGTCGACGGTTTAATTTTGGCCTTCCCCTCTTTAAAATAGTCCAACAAATGAGGCCTCTTACACGTAGCATTCCTGCGTTTGAAACAAGGAGCCTCGGCAAAGCGTCGCTCACTGAACAGTAGCCACGGATCTGGTTTTCTGTAAGGATGATTTCCAGGAAGTGGTGTAAGTCTTTCAAACACGCCATCCCCTGCAAGTGACGTATGATCGGCCACCACAAAATCAGTATTAACTCGATTATTTTTGTGTTTTGAAATGCAAGTTTGTTTTTTAATCTGATTTTTTTCCTCGTTTATTTAGAAGAAGTATGAACACTTTCGGACTAAAATGTAGAAGTTATGCCCATTTGAAGATTGAGGTCCTGCTAGCGGCAATTCTAAGAAAATAGGCTCTGCAGTTTTATTCTAAACAATGGCTACATTGCCAAGGTAAAGCAAGAATATGATTATTTTTACACACTTAAGTGTATCTTTTAGGCGATTTATTTGAGGACATGAAAAGTTTATATTCCTGGCGTGCATTTCTGCAAGACCATATAACTTACCCAATTTGAACCACATCACGTTCTTCCGCGTACACGGTACAGCACCGAACTGTCGAGCGTGAGCAAGGACTGGTTTCGTGATGACTGGTGGTGATGATGATGATAATGATGATGATGTCTACTTGTATAGCGCACGTATCCATGCTGGCAGCATGCTCAAGGCGCTTAAGCCGATGTTGAGGCTGTCTCTCAGTGTGTAGTGTCTCAAGTCAATGAGACCAGTCTCCTGCTGCCAAGGGCGCTGGCACACTGTTTTCCACAAAGGAGAAATTGTGCGTGCTGGGTGTTTTTACTGTGGCCGACACCCACCCGTCGAGGACATGAGCGTCAGGATCTTTATAGTGCGTGATTTTGATGTTTGATGTCACAGATGAATGTGCCAATTGAAGAAAGTCTTGCAGTCCACTGAATAGAAACCTTCGGATAGACTTATGTGATATCCTATAAGCTTAATTTCGCTTTGCTGGAGGTATCCTATTCAGACGAGACGAAGGGGCCAGACGGATGGATGCTCTAGGTGTCTACAAATTGAAACCATTTACTTTCCGTGCGATGGAGATGGAGGGGGCTGGGAAATTCCCGAGCCGCTCCAGACAGGCAAACGAGACCTTATAGCGGGCCGCGGAAGTCCGTTTTCCAAAGAGAAAATAGAGGCACTACTCTTCGGCTCTCTTCGGAGCTCCTCGGCTCCTGTCGACAGTCTACGGAATCTGGTTTGCTTTACTTCGGTTGACAAGATGGACGATGGAGAGAAACGGAAAACAATACGATATACGTAACATTTCACCACGCGTGTCTTTCCTGACGTGTTTTATTAATGACATCCTAAACCCCTCACCTCAACCTCAGTTTTATGTCCCCCTACCTATCCCACCTCCCACTCTCATACTTCATTTCCATGTTTTCGAAATATCGGTGTACGGTGAGGTAGGTTCAAATGTTGTGCACTTTTAAAGCTGCTTTGAACACAGTGATTAACAAGCAAGAGATGAAATTTCGGTTACTCCCAATGTACAAACAAATATGTCCACGTCTGAAAAGAACTGCCTGTTTTTATGATGTGATTACAACGAAGAATATCGTGCATCTAAATGTAATGCTGGTCTAGTGAGATCTATTTGTAGCATATCATCTAACTCAATAGCAAGCGAGGTTGACGTTGCGAGACGGGCAGGGCCGAAGAGCAGTGCCTCTATAATTCCCTTTGCAAAACGGACAACCGTCTCCCTCTTTAATTCCCTTTACAAAACGGACTACTGGTACCGTCTCCTCTGTAATTCCCTTCGCAAAACGGACTACCGTCTCCCTCAGTAATTCCCTTTGCAAAACGGACTACCGTTCCAGGCAGGCACGGAGACTAATGTGGCGGGACACGGGGAGAGGCTGGCGCTCTCGCGCGCCAATCTCGCTGCGGAAATGAAATGTAAGCTGCTTTGCATGACTACCGCCTTGCTGACAAGATGAGGAAGGAAGGAAGGAAGAAAGAGAGAAAGAACGGGAACTGGAACGACGAATCGAAAAGAGTTGCAGAAAAGTAAGGAACAGGTTCGTTGAACTGGATTGGGGGAGAAGAAGCGATAGACTTGAAAGGATTCAGGGAAGAGTGTTGTTTTTGAAGGGGACAGTGACGGAATGTCCGCTGAAATGCTGTTTTCAACCCCACGACTAAAGAGGAGACGTGATAAAACTGTACGAATTTTGCAGCTTAGAGAGACATGGCGACCAGTTAAAAACACAAATGAAGGGTTTTCATATTCGAGACATATATGTTTCGCGACATTTTATTACCATACCATCGATAGCTCATAATAGGTCCCGATTTTAAAGAATAATGCAATCCAGCCTTTGTTTTCATGTTTTCATTCTGAAACTTCCGGGGGGAATTAGTGTATCTATACATTTGAAGTAAGCCACTAAAAAAAAAAAATTATAATGTGTGACATAACTTTGTTTTGAGGAATACGAAATCTGAGAGTTCAATCTTTATTCATTAGTCTTCAACAAGGCATACACTCAACCTTCAGTTTCTTCAGTATGAAATTCCCGTGTGTGCTTTTTTCTCTGTGTCACCTTGGCAAACGTACCAGATGATACGTTAGAGAAAAGGTGACAGGCTTTAAAATGTCATTCCTAAAGGTATCTCTCGTCAAGGTGTCTTTATCTCTTTTTTTCATGGGCATGAAACCCCCCAGCTAACTCGAATTTCAGCACGTATTCATCTTTTTCCTGCCCTTGTCTGACTCGGAGAGTTCTTCTGATTTGCAATCCATTTTCGCTTTCGGTCTTCAGGCAATCTTCACTTTTCCACATTTGCCGATCGTGGAGGGAAAAAAATGAAGACGGATAGAAAAGCAGTCGGAATCTCAGAAACATCATAACTTCATTTTCGAAGTTTTCTGCTGACAAATCAAAAAGATGAAAAAGTACTGCAACACAAAAAGAAAAAAAATTGAAAATCTGAGGACATCAAAAGTGCATCTCACACAAGCATCGCAGACCGACATTGCAGAGATTAAAGAAACCCTAACATCATGCCGGCCTACGCCCTGTATGACAGGCTCTGACGCACCGCTGAGACCGGTTCTTCCTACCCACGCAAAATATTTACCGCCATCTTGGCAAAGGGACATCACTCTCATCATCGTCATCAATGCATCCCGACGTTATTCCTTTG
>JAWQFJ010003244.1:41996-49496 GCA_034096865.1 Theodoxus fluviatilis | reverse complement strand
TAACTAGTGTGAGCCCCCTTTCCATTACACGCCTGGCAAGATTCAACGGTTTATAGGGAGATTTTAACTAGTGTGAGCCCCCTTTCCATTACACGCCTGGCAAGATTCAACGGTTTATAGGGAGATTTTAACTAGTGTGAGCCCCCTTTCCATTACACGCCTGGCAAGATTCAACGGTTTATAGGGAGATTTTAACTAGTGTGAGCCCCCTTTCCATTACACGCCTGGCAAGATTCAACGGTTTATAGGGAGATTTTAACTAGTGTGAGCCCCCTTTCCATTACACGCCTGGCAAGAGTCAACGGTTTATAGGGAGATTTTAACTAGTGTGAGCCCCCTTTCCATTACACGCCTGGCAAGAGTCAACGGTTTATAGGGAAATTTTAACTAGTGTGAGCCCCCTTTCCATTACACGCCTGGCAAGAGTCAACGGTTTATAGAGAGATTTTAACTAGTGTGAGCCCCCTTTCCATTACACGCCTGGCAAGAGTCAACGGTTTATAGGGAGATTTTAACTAGTGTGAGCCCTCTTTCCATTACACGCCTGGCAAGAGTCCAACGGTTTATAGGGAGATTTTAACTAGTGTGAGCCCCCTTTCCATTACACGCCTGGCAAGATTCAACGGTTTATAGGGAGATTTTAACTAGTGTGAGCCCCCTTTCCATTACACGCCTGGCAAGATTCAACGGTTTATAGGGAGATTTTAACTAGTGTGAGCCCTCTTTCCATTACACGCCTGGCAAGAGTCAACGGTTTATAGGGAGATTTTAACTAGTGTGAGCCCTCTTTCCATTACACGCCTGGCAAGATTCAACGGTTTATAGGGAGATTTTAACTAGTGTGAGCCCCCTTTCCATTACACGCCTGGCAAGATTCAACGGTTTCTAGGGAGATTTTAACTAGTGTGAGCCCCCTTTCCATTACACGCCTGGCAAGATTCAACGGTTTATAGGGAGATTTTAACTAGTGTGAGCCCTCTTTCCATTACACGCCTGGCAAGAGTCAACGGTTTATAGGGAGATTTTAACTAGTGTGAGCCCTCTTTCCATTACACTTGATACGACGTTTAGCGACTACTTTCTTGCTGCGGTCGATTGAGTTTGAAAATCTAGGGAAGTTTGAACGCACGGTTGCATCTGAATGTTCTTACTCTATCCCAACGCCCTCCGGTATTCTCTTTGGCTGCGTGGGGCCGCCTCTGGCTGAGCTGCTGGACCAGGTTCCGAAAGCCCAGCCTCCAGGGGCTCCTGCTGAAGAATGAGGCATCGAGCGGCTCCGGCCGTATGTTTTACACTTAACATGTCTTTCATTTGTCACAGATATCAACAGATAGCTTTATCCACACACAGGATGCCCAGAATAACAATCCATTGAAAGACAAAGTTTGAGTACTACTACTACTACTACTACTACTACTACTACTACTACTGCTGCTGCTGCCACTACTACTAGTACTTCTACTACTACTACTACTACTACTACTACTACTACTACTACTACTACTACTTCTACTACTACTACTACTACTACTACTACTACTACTACTACTACTACTACTACTACTACTACTACTACTACTACTACTACTACTACTACTACTACTACTACTACCACCACTACCACCACCACCATCACCACTCCTGTTACTGCTGCTACCACTACATGAACTACCACTTCGACCACCACCTCTAACACTAGCATCACCTCTACCGCCACCAAGAGCATCAATTCCACAACCACTTCTATTACCACCACCACCACTATTACTATTGCTGCCGCCGCTGCTACTACCACTACCACTACTACCACCACCACCACCACCACTACCACCACCACCACCACCACCACCACCACCACCACCACCACCACTACTACTACTACTACTACTACTACTACTACTACTACTAGCAGTATCTTCACATTCTACCAACACTACTTCTACCTTTACCACCACACCACACTACTATAGCTACTGCTATTGCAAATACTATCACTTCATTACTACCACCACAACTTTCACCACTTTACCTACTTTTTGTTGGCATCCGTCAGTCTCGTGAGACTATGGAGTGTGCGCCAGGTTTGGTCAGTCCGGGGTTGAGCGGCAGCGTGCTCTGTGGCTGTAGAGCCCGATTCTTGAGCCGCATGCTCTGTTGCACTTGTCGCAAGTGAAGTCTTGGCGTGGCACTGTAGATGTCGTCTGCGTTCTCTCCTCTCCTCCCACTGCACCCGTCTCCTCCTCTCGCTGGCCTGGATGCCAGTCTTGACGGCGTGTCTCCAGCTGTTGCGGTCAGCGGCCACCGTTTCCCAGTCTGCTGGGTTGATGCCTCCCGCCGTCATGTCACGTTTACAAACGTCCTTGTAGCGGAGCTTTACCTACTACAACTACTATTACTAATATTACTACTACTAATACTACTACTGCAACCACTGTTGCTGATCCTACCACCAACATATTCACTACAACCACGACTACCACTACCACCTCTACCGCTGCCGCCACAAACAGCACCGCCTTGTTTTCCTCTTTTTTTCTCACCATCTACTCCCTCATCATCATTTCATTCTGTTTTGTGGCAATCACGCACGAACCACCTGCTGGAGGGACGGGCATCCACTCGACTTTCCACGGAACTTCCTTCTTTCCCCTTTCGTTTTTTCCTCTCCGCGCCATTCGTTATTCTCATCCTTCCCTGTCCTTGTTGTTTACTCATTCACACCGGCAGACGTCGGTTGACACAATTCATCAACATGGTCGTGGCAATTTAGCTCTGAGAGAGGGGGGGACGGGGGAGATGAAATCTGGGCTGAGTCCCCGCCAATTGAGCTAATGCAATCGCTGGGCGGGTTCCGTGAGTTCGGACGAGCTTTAGATTGGGTTCGGGCAGTAAGTGCTCACCATCGATCCGCTACGGTCCTCGGGCCAGAGGAACCTTGCCCCGCCTGAGCCGACCCGGCTTACCGAGCCATGACCTGGAGTAAATGAGCGGGGCTCCATCACGGACGGCCCCTGACTTGGCCCCTGTCCCGCTGTTTTCGTTTGAGATTGCTCTCTAGCTACAAGGGTCGCTGGAGTGTTTGCATGTAAGTGAGAAGAAGAAGGGGAGGGAAGGAGAGGGGAGAGAGAGAGAGAGAGAGAGAGAGAGAGAGAGAGAGAGAGAGAGAGAGAGAGAGGGAAGGAGGGAGAGAGAGAGAGAGAGAGAGAGAGAGAGAGAGAGAGACAGAGACAGAGAGAGAGACAGAGAGAGAGACTGAAAGAGACAGACAGAGAGAGACAGACAGAGAGAGACATAGAGACAGACAGGGAGACAGACAGACAGAGAGAGAAAGACAGACAGAGAGAGAAAGACAGAGAGAGAGAGAAACAGAGAGAGAGTCAGAGAGAGAGAAATAGAGGGAGGGAGGGAGAGAGAGACAGAGAGAGAGAAAGAGAGAGAGAGAGAGAGAGAGAGAAAGACAGAGAGAGAGAGAACGAACGAACGAACGAACGAACTTTATTTTACAAGGGTAGTGAATTAGGCAGTAGTGCCTTTCTTACATTCAGCCCTTGAGGCAAAATATTCAAATGTGGTGAGAGAGAGAGAGAGAGAGAGAGAGAGAGAGAGAGAGAGAGAGAGAGAGAGGGGGGGGGGATGGGAGATGGGGAAAGGGGGAGGAAGGGAAGAGAGTAAGAGGGTTGGTGGGTTGGATAGAGAGGGTGGGGGAGAGAGGGAGGGAGGGAGGGAGGGAGGAGAGAGAGAGAGAGAGAGAGAGAGAGAGAGAGAGAGAGAGAGAGAGAGAGAGAGAGAGAGAGAGAGAGAGAGAGAGAGAGAGAGAGTCAGTATAATTATTGCAAGAATTATACATGTACAATTTCTTAAACATACTAAAAATGGGTAGATAGTGTACCAGAGAAGCAAAATTTAAATATGGAACTTGAATCAACTACAATGACATATACATAAAAAACAATTGTCTAAACATCCAAATGTGTGTGTGTGTGAGAGAGAGACTGACAGAGATAAAAGTGAGAGACAAAGACAGTGAGAGACAGAGAGAACTGAACTGAACTGGTTTATTTAGGCCAGTGGCCCACTGTAGATTAAAATCAATGAGAAACATTCACAGTTAATAAATAATGCCTTACAGGTGTAAACACGACTCAAAGCACAAATACACCCCTCTACTATACTCTTAGCTTCCATGAGCCCTGACAGTTGAGAAAGCTTGTCCATTTCATGTGAACATGAGTCAATGCACAAATGTACACATCTGGTATATTCATATCTTAGCTTCCGTAAACCTAAAGGGTTAACAAAGCTTGTCAGTTTCCAAATTTATGTTCCCTATATCTTAAGTTTTAAGGCATAAGATAAATACATGGCTACCGACCTTGTGATTTTTTTCATCGGTACCCTGCATTAAATATTTGCAAACATCACGAAGCCTCATGTGGTATACATAACGTTCCATGCTTATTTTCTTTCTTTCTTAACGGTAGATAACAAAAAGTGCTTCTCCTTTCTCTTTCCTCACAGAATGGACATTTTGCATCACGTGCCTTTCCATATCAATTGTTAACGCTCCGATCGTTTATTCCAAAACGAAATCGAACAAACGTGTCTCTGAATTTCTTTGTCAAGTAAGTTTTGATAATTTTCTAAACCAAAATTGTGTTTAATGAAGGAGAGATGATTCTCTCTCTATTATACCTCTCGCTATTAACATTCTTAGTATTCCAGTCCTGGAGATAGCAATCTTTCATTCTCTGTTTCAGTTGAGGCAAGAAACGCTTCTTGCCTCCGACTCCACCTCTTAGCCGCCACCCATGTCCAAAGCCAAGATGACACAAACACTTCTCACCCACTCCGCCCAATTTCGGTCACGTTTAATTGAAATAGAAACCTATCTTGAATTCTGCGCCCTTCCTTTGGGAGCGGTCTGCCTTTTTCTCAGCCCCATGCAGGATTCCCTGGCTGGTTTACTTGTTCCATTATTTATCCTTTCTCTCACTCCTCGCAATGTTGTGCTGTGGCCTTGAACCCAGGTCAATACGACTGAGCACGGAAACTTCATGAAAGGTGCCAAACGACTGACTTACAGAGACCAGAGTGACTGCGGAAGCTGGACCAGATGTAAGAGGAGGATGGAGAGAGCGAAGGTTGGGGTGGCTGTGATGGGGGTGAAGGGAAGGTAGAGAGAGAGAGAGAGAGAGAGAGAGTAAGGAGCAGAAGAGGGAGAGGTTGGGAGAGGAAGAGGTGGAGGGAAAGCTTTGTGTGAGGACCGAGGTGTGGGTGGGTGCAGGAAACAGGGGGTGGGTGCAGGAAACAGGGGTTGGGTTTGGGGCCACGAAAGCGTTGGGGGCAGATGTAAGGGAAGGTGAAAAGTTTGGGCAAGAATGATGGAGAAGGTGAAGGTGAGAATTTAGCTGCAGGACAAGCGTTGGGCATTGTATGGTTAGTGCTGGGGTGAGGGTTAGAACCATGAGATGATAGAGGGGGAGTGGGGAGGATGAAGGATGGAGCTAGGTTTTGGGGTCGATATTGAGAAACGGGTGAAGTTAAGAGCAGGACAGAGGATGGGGACGAGGAGTAGAGGCAAAGCAAGGCTTGGAGCAAGGTTGAGGTTGGGTGATGATACGGAAAGAATGAGTTGGTGACTAGGATGGGAGTAAGGGTTACGGGACGAGATAAACTTTAGTTTAAAATGGAAGTTGTTAGGTATGGTAGGACGAAATTTGAGCGTGGTATATAGGTGGATATAGGTGGGGCTGTGGTAGAAAGCAAGTGTCGACGAGGAGACGGGCCTCTGCGAAAGGCACCTCCCCAAACGATTCCGTCTGAGCCCCTGTTGACAGTTAGTTTCTCTACCTCACCGGCAAATGTGGAGAAAAGCTTCTTGTATTAGGGAATGCCCTGAGGCCGCGCGTAACTACTAATCGGACGAACCAAGCAACCTTGTCCCTCGAGTTTCCAGCATTAATGTGATCTGGGCATGGGCATATGAGTCCATCGTCTCCCCCTTCCTCCCCCCCCCAATGCTCCTATCCCCTATGGTCTGTTTCTCCCTCCCCCTTCATTCCCCCCCGAACATTGTCTCTTCTAATCCCTCTACTATCTACCGATCTGCTACTCTACGGCGTGTACTCTTCCTTTTAAAAAATTTAAAATAATATAAAAAATCCAAAAATATCCGCGACTTTTGTCGACTGCTTCCTGTTTTCCTAGAAAGGACAAAATCCCCAAGGATGAAGGAGAGAAGTGCCGTATTAATCTCTGTCATCAAGTTCCCATCCCCCCTGTTCCAATTCTATGATTCTTGGACAATAAGATTTCATCGGTAGCTTGGTTGAAAATCGTTTTCATATGCTCCTCCAATTGATGTTATATGGTCTATCCATAAACTTGTCCTGTTTAGATGCCTGTCGCTCCTGTCGGAGATCCCGTTGTTGTCTTCCCGATCCTTCTGCATTTCTCGCTCTCTCTTTTTTCTACAATTCCCTGTAAATTTTTCTTCGTGCTTGCTTCCTTTGTAATTCCCATGCAGGAGTAAAATCAGTACCTCGAGGGCAATGAAGACACACTGTAATGCGAGTATCTCTCCACGCAGCTCCACACAGCATCGGATTGGAATAACATCCCCACTTCCACCCCTCCAACCCCCACCTCGAGCGCGGAGAGAGTGCTGATACCTGACTGTACATGCATGCGCATCATCTGTCTGTTTCTGCACTTGTCGCCAGGTGGCAGGAAAGGATTAACATCGCGGCCCAGTGATCAGCTGCGTAAAGTGTATTGCAGTTTGGTACTCCGCTATCAACACTGCAATAGCCTTATGAAATACTGCCTTTGCTTTCTTTTCACTTCTCATCCTTCTGCTACTTCTCCTCGTCTTGCCTCAAGTCTTCGTTTCCTTCCACTTCTTGCACTTTCTCACCTTTCTCCAGTCGCTGCGTCCGTTTTGCTGCTGCACCTGATACTGCCACTGCCACTGCTCTCGCTACTGCCACTGCTGTTGCTGCTGCCACTGCTGTTGCTGCTGCCACTGCTGTTGCTGCTGCCACTGCTGTTGCTGCTGCCACTGCTGTTGCTGCTGCCAGCTACTGCCACTGCTCTCGCTACTGCCACTGCTGTTGCTGCTGCCACTGCTGTTGCTGCTGCCACTGCTGTTCTTACTGCCACTGCTCTCGCTACTGCCACTGCTCTCGCTACTGCCACTGCTGTTGCTGCTGCCACTGCTGTTGCTGCTGCCACTGCTGTTGCTACTGCCACTGCTGTTCCTACTGCCACTGCTGTTGCTACTTCCACTGCTGTTCCTACTGCCACTGCTGTTGTTGCTGGCACTGCTGTTGCTACTGCCTCTGCTACTGCTATTGCCACTGCTGTTGCTACTGCCACTACTGTTGCTACTGCCACTGCTCTCACTACTGCCACTGCTGTTGCTACTGTCACTACTGTTGCTACTGCCACTGCTCTCGCTACTGCCACTGCTGTTGCTACTGCCACTGCTGTTCCTACTGC
>JAWQFJ010003244.1:34496-36996 GCA_034096865.1 Theodoxus fluviatilis | reverse complement strand
TTGCATGAGAATGCGAGGATAGACGTGTAAGTTTTGAGTGGAAAGGCAGTGCCCTGGGCCCTGAACTAAGGCTTGCATGAGAATGCGAGGATAGACGTGTAAGTATTGAGTGGAAAGGCAGTGCCCTGGGCCCTGAACTAAGGGTTGTGCAAAGACAAGAGCAGATTCGTGGATTTTTTACTTTTTCTTTTCTTCTCAAGTGTGCAAAGTAATGGTATATGACACCAAAGAAACAGAGCTTCCAACATGCACACCATTTCTTAATAATTCGTCTTTCTGTTACTAACGAAGATACTCACATTAGGTTCCCTTGTTTTCAACACAACAAGAACACACAAGAAGGAAATTGAAACTAATTCCTACATAAATTTACGCCGTGAATACATCAAACCATTATAATGCTGGTGGTGGTGGTGGTGGTGGTGGTGGTGGTGGTGGTGGTGGTGGTGCGGAGGAGGAGGAGGAGCAGCAGCAGCAGCAGCAGCAGGAGCAGGAGCAGGAGCAGGAGCAGGAGCAGGAGGAGCAGGAGCAGGAGGAGGAGCAGGAGCAGGAGCAGGAGCAGGAGGAGGAGGAGCAGGAGCAGGAGGAGGAGGAGGAGGAGGAGGAGATGCAGAGGGGCTGGCTGATAGCATAACGCACGTACACACAGGCTGACAGGCAATCGAGCAAGCACATGGCAGGACGCTCATGAGCATAAAGGCAACAAGAAAAATAAACACTCATTTATGAGCTTCCGTCCGCAGTCATTGCAATGCATGCCCTCCAGCCTGTGCAAACTTTTTCTTCGCCCTAAAACGAAGCAACAAGTACTCGCGTAGAGAAGCAAGCCTTGCTGCCCTGAAGAGGAACTCACGCTTTCCTTTCTCCTCGGACAACATCGATCTTGGTGTGCAGAAGCCTACGGAGTGGACGCTACAGCCATGGCGCTATGATAAATTGGCGGCGATTGGAATTTATCACCTCGCAAGCCCGGACCCCCTGTGCACCATTTTCCAACACGCCCGGCGGAAACTGTAGTATTGATTTTGGTGGAGAAGGGAGGCTCTGACGAAGGGAGGAGAAGTGAGAAGGAGAGAGGAAAGGAAGAAGAGGAAGGAAAAGAAAAGGGTGGGGAAGGGGGAAGAGGGAGGTGGGATGAGGGTCGGAGTGGGATAGGAGTCGAGGAAGACCTATGAAAAACGGGTCAGAGGATGTTTGCGTGGAGAGCTAATGCCGTTGACACGCCGTCACGTGTCATCCGGGCACGTGGAAAGTTCCTCGCATCATTCCATCACGTGATACTAAAAACGGGGGTTGAGGATGGGGGTAGGAAGAGAAAAAGAGGATGACGGGGGGGGGGGGGGGGGGGGGGGGTTTGAGGGGAGGGGAGGGGAGGCTTAAAGCGAGTTTTGGACGGATTTTCCAGATCCGACCGAACGAACAATCCTAGGCTTTAGTCGAGTCTACCCATTACTTTTTAATAGGGATCTTTTGCTCGATAGCCAGATGACGGTGACATTTAATAGGAATGACGAAAATCTCCAGGAAACACACAGGAAGAAGCTGCTCACTGTCAGTACTCACGAGTTAGAGCGACTGGGTTTGATGAGTGAAACAGACGATCGATACGAGTAACCAGTCGCTATGTCCTCTCAGCATGTAGTTAGTGCACTGCAAGTTATCAAGAACACCATACCACGTAGTGTTTTTGCGTTCAGGTGTACGATGTGCTAAGATTATATTATGTCGACCTTTCTCATTTAATTAATGTTCATTTGTTGGACAGGGTTTGTTTGTGAAGCACTGAACTACTGTGATCCTTCCGCTGTGAAGAGCATCAATTCTACACCCACATCGCACAACCGTTTTCTTCCTCTATGATCACGTGCATGGATGCTTCAGATCTCAAATGAAGCATTCAGCGCTATCCGAACGAGACGTCACCGTGCTTGGCGTGAACTGCACGCGGCCAATGGCTGACAGAACGCTAACGCATCCATCCTGACGCTGTGTTTCGACTCTGCGGAAATGGAGATGGATAGTGCAACATCGGTCAGACCCAACACGGAATATCGGCGCCTTCATAACGCCTTTTCCATCCAGGTTAAACTAATCGATAAAAGCTGGACGGCGTCTCGATGGCGCTTGCGACTCCCCTCGCCACGGATCATCCTTTTTTCCCAAAAGTGAGCAGTACCGTCTGACCGCTTTTTCTTCCTCTAGCAGTAATGTTACTGAATGCATTCGCATTTTGAGCATTCTTTCTTATAGAAGGAAATTAATAGTGGTTTTTCTGCTTATTGGTCAAAGCAAATTACCGTTAATATGACCTTGACACCCTGCGTTCATGTTGCTTTCTTCTCGATTTGTGGAGTTCACTGCGAGATGAAACTTAATAATATGCTTTGCTCTGTCGTCCCTCGCATGACAAAACAGGTTCAAATGTCCATGCCGGTCCTAGACGGCAACTGCTGCGGTTTAAATATACTCAGATGCGTCATTTGTAAATCAGAAAAAGAAT
>JAWQFJ010003244.1:26996-31996 GCA_034096865.1 Theodoxus fluviatilis | reverse complement strand
GCCGTCCCTGCGTCGGTGTGGGTGAATGTAGGACGGATTAGTTATCGCTAAAAGACCCGCCGTTCTCAAAGCTGTGGGCTTAACGCTGCAGAGTTCAGTGCATCTTTGAAAAGAGAGGCATGGTGAGGATTTTTTTAACACGTCACCGGGGGGGGGGGGGGGGGGGGGTCTGCGGTGTATGTGGTGATATAGATCGTGTACGAGGGAAGTGAGAAACTAACCAATGTAAAACAATATGAAAAAAATAATTAATTACCGGTTCTGTCGCACAGAAGTTACTTTCTCGTTTAAGGTCTTCGCTCTCTCTCTCTCTCTCTCTCTCTCTCTCTCTTCTCTCTCTCTCTCTCTCTCTCTCTCTCTCTCTCTCTCTCTCTCTTTCTTGCTCGCTCGCTTTCGCTCTCGCGCTCGCTCGCGCACACACACGCGCTATTTACAAATTTACGCATGCTAACACACACACAGACACACACACACACACACACATACACACACACACACACACACACACACACACACACACACACACGCACACACACACACAACACACACACACACACGCGAGAAGCTAAAAAACGCAGTCTTCTCTGAAAAATGAAAAGAACAAAAACTACTCGTGTGTTTCTGTTCCAGCGGTCTGAAGACTATATGTTTAGTCGTTTCTGCCTCGTCGCCTGGATTAAATTGTTGGACCCGATCCTATGAGTCGGAGCACTGAACATTTCTCACGCGTCAATGCTTTTTCTAAGAGGATTCGCCGGCGGCTTTTAGACCTCATCCGAAGTTTCTGTTAATTGTTCATCTTTTAGACAACCTGCCTAAGCAAAGTGCATGTTTGATGGATAGAGCATAATTTTGGTCAAAATAGCAGACGAAAGTCATGTCGAGAAAAATTATTTGAATCTGTAGTTAAAGAAATGATCTGCTAGTTCTCAATTAGTTTTCCTAAATCTACAACTATTGTATTCACTGATGCTACGAAAGTGCACATTTGTACGTATGAGTCGGCAAAGAAGGCAGCCAGAAAGTAACACGTAGTCTGATAGACGAATTTACACATTGAAGCATTGGTCATGGCTTGCCTTACACATTTCACGTTTTTCTGATGGTGAAAAATGCGACGTCGCTGTACTTTTTTTATTGCGGCCGTTTTTTCTTCGTCCTACGACATTAAATTGTATTTGCATAAAACATTCGTCAGCTTGATGAGATAAATGACTCCAGGTTTTTTTATAGCACAATGGTGTGGAATGAATGAATGAATAAATGAATGAATGAATGAATGAATGAATGAATGAATGAATGAATGAATGAATGAATGGCGTTTTACGGCCTATCAGCCTTTGACGGCTATGTAAGTTGGTAATAAATTGTTAGAGCTGGTTGGAGGAAGAGCAAGTGAAGTAATTATTTCCTTTGTTATTCGTCTATTCTCACCCCCAAATCACAGGGTGAGCCACAATAGTACTCTACACGTGGAATCGTAGCGGGTCTCAAACGAGATTTCATGGCAGACAGGAAGTTCCGTGGGGGTAACTATGAAAATGCACTCCTGGAGGAGTAAACTTCCTTTCAAACTTCGGTTTGGACGACATTTCCTGTCCTAGACACTAAATTCCGAACGCCTGTGGAAATGGGGGCGGTTGTGTAAGCGGCGATGAATTTTTCCTATTCGGACTTTCCTTGGGTTTTTTTGGGGGGTGACATAAACTTGCAATCGAACTTCGGGTCACCAGCAAAATGTGACCTTTGGCTACACACGAGTAACGGTATTTGAGGCAACAAATCCTGCAATTAATAGTCGAACGAGAAAATGACATGGCATGAGGCTCGTGACAAATTAGCAGCTTGATGGAAGACATGCCCAACGAGCGCTATTTCTTCTTCTCCTCGTCGTCGTCGTCGTCGTCGTCCTCCTCCTCTTCCTCCTCCTCCTCCTCCTCCTCCTCCTCCTCCTCCTCCTCCTCCTCCTCCTCCTCCTCCTCCTCCTCCTCCTCATCCTCTTCCTCTTCCTCTTCCTCCTCCTCCTCCTCTCTCATCCTCTCTCATCCTCTCTCATCCTCTCTCATCCTCTCTCATCCTCTCTTCTCCTCTTCCTCCCTCCCCCTGTGGGTTCGGAGGCAAGAATTGACCCACCGCGTCTCCCTACGCGATTCGTAAGAGGCGAATAACTAGGGACACCGTGACTTGAATTAAGTTTACTCTAAACTGCTCTAGTGATTTTCGTGCTTAGTGGCCTTACATAACCTTCAAAGGTTGATAGGCCGTAAAATGCCATCCATCTATCCATCATCTTCCTCCCTGTTACTAAACTCCACTTCTCCCCAGGGAGTTGAGATTATGTTGGAGTGATAAAAAGAGGTAGCCCAATGACCAGGAGGTAAATGCATGCGGTTTGAGCGCCCATCAATGGGTGGGAAAAGTCGCAATATAAAAAGTGTACCTTTACCTTTCTCATCAAGACAGGTTCTGACATTACCTTCTTATCACAGTCATTTGGATCTACGTAGAAATCGTATCGTGCCCGTGCTTGCTGCATGTGCAGTCGTGGCTGGGAGGAAGACGTAGGCATTCCTGTTTGTATGGAGGAGATGGCCACTCTTCTTCTCTCGACCTAATTAGGCTGGAGATCGGCGATCTGCAGCAGGCCGGCAGGACAGAAGGAATGACTCCCAATTCAGACACTCGCTATTGACTCTCCTCTCCCCCCTCCCCCCCCCCCCCCCCCCCCCCCCCCCCCCCCCCCCCCTGGTCCTTCCACCTCCTCCCCTCTGACGCTGTCCTCATCAGTGCTGCTTCAGCAAAACCCATCGACGCCATCCTGCCTGCGTCTTCTCCCAAGATATGGCCACGTTGCGACAACTTTTCGACAACTGTACAACTATGCTGTCTGTGGGATCTTCCCAGAAATCCATGGTGTTCAGTTTACGTTATGCTGTAACGGTCTTGAGGATGCTGAGCGGTGTTAAGTTGAAATAGTTGTCCCGGAAAAAAAAGCAATGCACGGTTGGTCTTTCATTATCTAACGATTTTGTCATGTAAAGCTGAAACGACGGCTTTATCGACGATTACGTGACAGTTTATCCTCCTGATGTGGATGTGTTTCAAATTTCCCTAAACGCTGTAGTGAATTTAGAATCAGAATGAAACGGTAGGCTTTGGAAAACCTTGGTGTGGATTTGTTATGAGTAAGGCGTCACTTTTGTACAAGTTGGAATCGTTGCAAGTGAGAGGGGACTGGGTAAACACATTTTCAGGGACAGCTATTTCATAGTACACGATTGAGCGTCGCTACACTCGGAGTTGCTGCAGTGTGAGGGTGACTTGGCGGCTGGTGGGGGAGAGGGAACTCTCGGGTAAATGGAATTTTGTTAGGTTCATCAGCCTGAGTAGACTTTTTAGGCAGAAACTGTTGTAAAAGAGGGCCACTACCCAATATTTACACTCGACAATGCTTACACTGAAACTCCGGTACAAAATGTTACAACAGGACCATGACTTAATGCAATGGCCGTCTTAGAAAATTGTTTGCAACAAAACGTAACTGTAATATGATGTATCAGAATAACGACCTCTTTTTGTTTATAATTATGTGAAGTGTAGATTCTCTTTCAGTCGGGAATCTTGGGCGCTGAAAGGCATTGTGGTGGTGGTGGTGGTGGTGGTGGTGGTGGTGGTGGTGGTGGTCGTGGTGGTCGTGGTGGTGGTGGTGGTGGTGGTGGTGGTCGTCGTGGTCGTGGTCGTCGTCGTCGTGGTCGTCGTCGTCGTCATCGTCGTGGTTTGTTCGTTGGTTCGTTCGTTTGTTCGTTTATTGTTGTTGCTCGCGTGTCTGTTTTTCCTCCTATTCAACGTCACTTCACTTTGGAACCAGGCACGGTCCACTTCACGGCAATGCTCTCCCAAATTCATCATTTGATGGGGTTTGATTTTCATCTAAACATCGTCTTTCGCCACCACCACTACTACCGTCACTGCCACAATCACCACCACCACCACACAACTACTACCGCCACTGCCACAATCACCACCACCACCACACCACTACTACCGCCACTGCCACTATCATCACCAGCAGCAAAAACCTACAGCCACAAGAGCATTTTCCACTTTCTCTCTGAGCTGAATCTACTAATACTACTCCAATTCCTTCAAATTCTCTTGCTGCTCGTCGCTCATTTCTTCTCTTCATTGGTGTCCTTCTGAAGGACGTCCATGATAAATGTCCAGAGATGTCTGACTTTCCCTTGAGAGGCATCAGATCGACACAAATCCAGTGTCTGTAATTACTTCCCGAGAGCTGTGGTAATTCTGATTTGCAAACAGAAATGCCATATCGTTCTGTAGAGTATTCCATTTTTCTTTTATAGCAAACAGCACAGTCTAACCATAATCCCTCAGAGCCATTTTCATTGGTTTGTATCGATCTTGCCTCTGTTTAACGATCCAGTACTCTCTCTCTCTCTCTCTCTCTCTCTTGCTCTCTCTCCTCCCTCCTCTCTCTCTCTCTTTTCTCTCTCTCTCTCCCTCTTCTCTCTCTCTCTCTTTCTCTCTCTCTCTCTCTCCCTCCCTCTCTCTCTCTCTTTCTCTCTCTCTCTCTCTCTCTCTCTCACACACACACACACACACACACACACACACACATACACACACATACACATTATCGTGAGTTAACTGACCGTCCGTGCAATTGTGTCTGGTTTCTGTTGTTTGCTTTGTCACATGCGGCGAGCTGCTGGTCTAATCTCTCTCACTTTCTCTCTCTCTCTCTCTCTCTCTCTCTCTCTCTCTCTCTGTCTATATATTTCTTGTCCCCCCCCCCTCTCTCTCTGACCCTCTCTCATAGTTACCAACCCGTCCTACATCTCTCTCTATAACCCACACATCTCCATCCCTTTGCAATAATGAGTTTGCCCACTTGAACACGTTTACTCTGTCAATTTTTGTACAACCGCACCTTCAGTATTCAAGGACTGACAAAATCTGGCCGACGTAAGCATTGTACA
>JAWQFJ010003244.1:0-25000 GCA_034096865.1 Theodoxus fluviatilis | reverse complement strand
GCAGCTGAGGGACCACGGTACCTCTGAGGTCTTCATCGACCGGATCTGACGTACTGACCTCGAGTAATTGCCCTTGAAATGGCCTCTGCTCCCCAGACTGTGCTGTTTGTCGAGTTGCGCGCGCACGTGCCGGAAGTAAGGTTTCCGCACGTAGTCAGACGTGGCGGCCAACCTCTTCACAAACTTGTGGTTAGGAATGGCATCGAGTGATGTTTGTCCGCAGCGAGGCTCGATAAGGTGTGGTGAACTCTAATTCTAGGCTCTCCTCTTCATGGTCGTGGTCAGTTTTGATCCTGAACGGATGAAACAATTCAAGAAAAATGAGTCCATTTTGTGGTGGGCTTGTAGACGGAAAACCAGTTACCCAGGTTTATCACAAAGCTGCGTTCACCTTACAAATGCCCTCAAACGCGAGCCCGAGGCACTGCCACGGCGGCTTAGGCGAAGTTGACACACTCAACTACCACTCGCCGGCCTTGAAAAAGAAAGACTCGAACTGTGCAAATGAAACTGTCTGAACGACGTGGTGTGGTGATATGTAGCTCAGCGGACAAGGATTGGCGCCCCCCCCCCCCAGTTCGGAAAAAAAAGAGGGTAAAGGGGTCGTTGACAGGGGCGTGAAATCGACGGAGAGCCTTGGGTGAGAGTAACTGATAGCAATAAACCACGTTGAAGAATAGAGTTGTTACCAAAAGAGTACAGAGAGCGAATAAATCACATTTTCAGTCAAAGATCGGAAGAACTATGTAAATCGCATTTTGTTGTGTTATTCCGACTGTCCCGGCATTCCGGCCTATAGGATTTTATCTTTTTGGAAAATGAGACAGTCTAATTTCAACAACAAACGACATGTCAGTTTTTTTCAAAACCATACAGGGTTCATTGTGACTTTTGCGATTTAAAAACCACACGTGAAAGCTAAATCCGCAAAAACAAATATAGATGAAGCCTGTAGTCCATTCTTCTCTATTTCGCGGGCTCGCACACAACGCTATTAGTTCTACGGTCCTTACCGAAGGCCTCAGACTCCGGCTTGGTTAAGGTAAGGAGGCCTGTTGTAGCCCCGTACCAAGTCACAGCGGGTCGCTAAACCTTTGGGGCGTCCTCTCCGCAGGCGATCACTTTGCTTTGGTTTTGATCCTAATCAACGCAGTTGTCCCTCCTACAATGACAATTATCGACTCCAGTGCACTTGTAGATTCTGGAGAATTTCCCAAGGGAGGAAACTCTAGGCCAGTGTAGGCGCCATAGGTTGATTAAGGGTATCAAGGGTCGCAGAGGTCACCTTTAATGAGCATTGAGGTGTAGAATTACACAGTCCAGCTATGCGTCAGACCGTGCCTATCGTCATGGGAACATGCCCATAATGCAATCATCGATTTAATGACGATAGGTCAACTAGATTTCAACTTTGGCACACGCACGCACACACGCGCGCGCGCACACACACACACACACACTCACACACACACATGCAGAAACGCAGGTACAGGCACAAACGCAAGCAGGGATGAAAGCAGACTGGCACATTGGCAGGGTATGGGGGGGGGGAGGGGGGGGGGGGGGGTTTGTGGGAGGGAGATAGAAAACAAGAGAGAAAGAGAAAGGAGGAGATGGGGGAGGGGAGGGAGGGAGGGAGGGAAGGGAGTGAGGAGGGAGGGAGGGAGGGAGGAGGGAAGGGAGGGAGAGAGAGGAGGAGGGGGGAGGGTAGGGAGGGGGGGGGAGGGAGGGAGAGAGACTGAGAGAGAGAGAGAGAGAGAGAGCGAGAGAGAGAGAGAGAGAGAGAGAGAGAGAGAGAGAGATAGACGAGAGAGAGAGTGAGAGTGTGTGGGAGAGAGTGAGAGAGAGAGAGAGAGAGAGAGAGAGAGAGAGAGAGAGAGAGAGAGATGCGAGATAGAGAGAGAGAGAGAGAGAGGAGCGAGGAGAGAGAGAGAGAGAGAGAGAGAGAGAGAGAGAGAGAGAGAGCGAGGAGAGAGAGAGAGAGAGAGAGAGAGAGAGAGAGAGAGAGAGAGAGAGAGAGAGAATGGGGGAGGAGTAAATAGAAGTGGACAAACGAAAAGGTAGCACTTATATACAAACACACACGGAGACCCGCACGCACACAAGCACATGAGCATGGACTTGAACAAGACGGACAAGACCAACAAGAAACGTACAATAGAACAATTAGAAGATTTGCCTCTAACGCTTTGCAATTTGGTCACGTGTTTCAGTTTCGGAGCTCCACTTCCCTCAGCCTGTGTGACATCCAGGTGACAGACCTACAGGAATGCACGCGGTGAGTGCAGACTGCGGCACGACACTGCAAAAAACTGTGCACGCTGTATTCCCTTCATGTTTGACATAAACGTTTGACGTAGATGTTTGACGTGGACATTTGTCATGGACATTAATCTTGTCTCGGACATTAGACGCAGACATTAGACCTGAACATTAGACGTGAACATTTTACGTGCACATTATATGTGGATGTTTGACATGGACGTTTGACATGGACATTTAGCGTAGACATTAGACGTAAATATTTATTGTGGCCATTAGACTTGGACTTTAAACGCGGACATTTGATTCGGAAATTAGACGTGGACAATAGACGTGGACATTGGACCTGGACAATAGACGTTGAGAATAGACGTGGACATTAGACATGGACATTACATTTGGACATTAGACGTGGACATTGGACTTGGACAACAGACGTGGACAATAGACGTGGACATTAGACTTGGACATTAGATTTGGGCATTTGACCTGGACATTTGACATAGACGTTAGACGTTGACATTAGTCGTGGACATTAGACGTGGACATCACATGTGGACATTTGACGTGGACATTTGACACAGACGTTAGACGTTGACATTAGACGTGGACATTAGACGTGGATATTACATGTGGACATTTGACGTGGACATTTGACACAGACGTTAGACGTTGACATTAGTCGTGGACATTAGACGTGGACATCACATGTGGACATTTGACGTGGACATTTGACACAGACGTTAGACGTTGACATTAGACGTGCACATTAGACGTGGACATTACATGTGGACATTTGACGTGGACATTCGACACAGAAGTTAGACGTTGACATTTGACGTGGGCATTAAACGTGGACATTACATGTGGGCATTTGACGTGGACATTTGACAGACGTTAGACGTGGACATTAGACGTGGACATCACATGTGGACATAAGACGTGGACATTTAACACAGACGTTAGACGTTGACATTAGACGTGGACATTAGACGTCCACGTCTTATGTCCAAGTCAAATGTCCTCGTCTAATGTCAACGTCTAACGTCTGTGTCAAATGTCCACGTCAAATGTCCACACTAGACCGCAGGGTGTGCCTTCGGATAACAACTCCTTCTACAGTACATGGTATTGGGGATTGAAAACAACAAAGTTCCCGCTTCGATCGTATCTATTAAACAGTGAAAAATGACTTTTAAAGGTGCGGATTTGTATGGCAAGGATTGCCTCCCTTTCGATGCAAAACTATACAGGAGTTACTTCCCGTGACACATTTTCGTAGTTTTGGCCAATCAGAAATTAGGTCAGATTTACTGCGGAGTTTTCACCATGGCAGCGTGTGCATGTGCAAATGTAAACAGTGACTACATCAAGCCTTTTAAACTTGAAAAATTCTATGAGGTAGGCTGTGTAGCATTTTCATAGTTCCTAGTGCTAGACTTGCATGCGTGGCGGCTATTATGCAGTCTAGGTGCAGCAGGTTGGGTTATACATAGTAGGGCTGTCTTTCCAGAAGTAGTCTAACGTACTAGCCTTGAAGTTGTCGGCGTCTTCAGGAAGACTTTTCCATGTGTTGACGACCCTCTGAGAGAAGTAGTTGACTCTCACGTTTAGTCTGCAGTGGTCTTTGGGGAGTTTGAGAGAGTGGCCTCTGGTTTCTCTGCTGTTGGTTGGTTCGAAGCGAGGTCTGTCTGCATCATACAGTCCATGCACGTACGTACTTACGACGATGTCTTTAATATTTCGACGTCATCAACTTCGTGATGAAACTGATTTGCAATAAAATTTATCGTTTGTGGTCGTAATTCCAAAACGAGACACCATATTACCTCAAAAATACATTGGATTCTTATTTGGGAGAATCCCTGACCTTCCGCCAATTTTCATTAAGATCCGTTTTTATCGTTTTGAGTTATTTTGCTAAATAACTAATTAACTAACAAACCCAGGGTTAAAAGGAAGTATTGACATAAAAACATCTTACTACGAAACCTGAAGCCATCTTGCAGTTATCTTTCCAATGACACATACTTTATATAATTTATATATATATTAGCAACCCAATTACAGATTCATTGATATATTTCATAGAAGATGAGGAAAAACAAATTGCAGCATGATTATGCAGTCACTTCTTGTAATCTGTGTATACTATCAATGTATCATCATGTTATGTATAGTGGAATTTAATAATGGTTTGCTTTAAATTCTTTCTTCATAAAATTGCTCGAATGTCAGCTCCAAATTCCTATTGGCCCCTTGACAGAAACTTTTTATCATC
Organism: Theodoxus fluviatilis; assembly: GCA_034096865.1. Taxonomy (NCBI): domain Eukaryota; kingdom Metazoa; phylum Mollusca; class Gastropoda; order Cycloneritida; family Neritidae; genus Theodoxus; species Theodoxus fluviatilis. The sequence continues at coordinate 20,457 of JAWQFJ010003244.1, read as the reverse complement.
AGTATAGTAGTCACACACACACGTGCACACACACACACACACACACACACACACACACACACACACACACACACACACACACACACACACACACAAAAACACACACATGCACAAGTGTATGCACACACACATACACATACAGAGGAAAGCACAGTCACATTCAGACACACTCCTATGCACACACAGTAACATACACAGAAGCATCCATACATAAGAGCGTGCAATTTTGCACATGCACACATGCAGCTAATGAACACACTCATGAAAGCATGCACAATATTGCTCACTCAAATAAATCATACTTATTACTGCATAAACTCCTAATCTATTATGTGTTTGGTGGGATTTAAAAGAGAATGCAGATTAGTGTTCAACATCAAAAAAATAAGTTCCCTTTATAACTCAGATGATGCAACAAAAGGATGCCTTAAGTGGAGCTGACTGGTCCACAGTGGATGTCTTGGCAGAATTCATCTTACATTCCCTTTTTGTCCAAGTGTTCTTTTCACTTTGCTTCTTGTATTTTTAAATTCTGCATAGTTTCAGTTTTTTCATCCTGTGCATTATCACTGTTGTTACATCCCTCATCAACATGATTTATGATAGGTCACATATTAATAATCATCATTATCATTAGTATCCTCACCACCATTCATTGTCATTAAAACAATCATCATTAATGTTCCAAAGGTCACAATCTTTTCCTTGCGCCTCGATGTCCATGTATGTATTTGCAACGTTTTGGCACCGACTGCTTTACAAATGCAATTTGCGAGACTGGCCGTCTACTTGCACATTGCTGGCTGTTGTGAGTGCACGTTACACATATCCTGTTAGGGTTTAACATCATCATCTTGCATTGATTTTTATCTTAACGCAAAGGTGAGCAAACTTTAATGAAATTGACACACTGTTTATATCGGTATGTTTCTTCTTTGTTTAGCGAAAGAAATATAAAGGAAAATTATCATGACTCATGGATAGTGGCTACCTTTTCAAGCTCATGCTAAACAATGGAATATATTATTGTCAGCAGATGAAGTGGTAACGCGCAAAACGAAACCAAGCGTGGAACTGCTTGGAACTGGTCTCTAAAGCTCTGTGACTGCAAGCTCTGAATGAGAAAGAGGTGTCCACAGCTCAGCTGCAGCCAAATCCTCATTAACCCCCTAAACCCTGCAGCGACCGTACCATCCTAAATACCCGCCTTAATTTCCTTTTATGTCTACCTAAGTTCTTTGAAATTTTGAAGAATTAAGTCCCTTGTGTCGGGAGGCAAAGGTTTAAATCAATGAATCAAACTGCAATATTATTTTTTGCTTAATTATATTGGGGGGAGGGGGTGGGGGTATCAATACGTCAGAACTACTCTAAGGATGACGCGTTGGTATGTAGTCAAGCTGTAAGCGAAACTCTCTTTAGAACGTCCACAACAACTTCACAGATTCGTTCCCAGTTGGATATTTTCATGTCCTCAACCCACTGACTTCCCCGTGGCGGAGTCAGGTCGGTGTCCTTCCTAGCGTCGGTGTCCTTCCTAGTGTCTCTCATTTCCGTGGCCGCGCTCTCCATCATGAATAGGAGTGTGGCGAAATGATTCTCGATTTCCATTCCTCCCGAAGAAGTTTGTCTTTCTCTCCGACCAGCGGCAGCAGGCTCCGTGATATTAGTGGCTAAGTGGCAAGGACATCGACCCATGGGGAAGCAATGGGCTGGCCCCACGAAAGCCCAATCCTCAGCTTCCACGAGACCGACAGGCGGAGAGGTAGCTCTGCTCGAGTTCAAACGACGATCCAGCTTGGGTCGATACTTCAAGTCAACTTTTCCTCCTCTGATTTTTCCAAGTCGACGTCAGTATTGGCTGGAAGCACGGAACTTCTTCTGGCAGGTGATTCCAATAGAGAGAGGACGTGGCGTCCGGACCATGTCTGTGCACGGGTGACGAGTGCACGACAGCTGGTTTTGGTAACATGGTTCGTTTTCCCCTCCATTCCTTTGAGTATCTCTGTCTTTTTAATTCGTGGATTCCTGTAGATTTCAATAATTTCTCTCTATCTCTATCTCTCTCTCCCTCTGTGTGTGTCTTTTTGTCTCTGTCTTTTTTCTCTCTCTGTGTCTTTTTGTCTTTCTCTGTGTCTATTTCTCTCTCTCTCTGTCTTTCTTTATCTGTCTTTGTGTGTGTGTCTCTGTCTTTTTCTCTCTCTGTCTTTCTCTCTCTCTGTCTTCCTTTCTCTCTGTCTTCCTTTCTGTCTTTCTCTCTCTCTCTCTTTATCTGTCTTTCTCTCTCTCACTGTCTTTTTGCCTCTGTCTTTTTTCTCTCTGTCTCTCTGTCTTTTTGTCTCTGACTCTCTGTCTCTCTCTCTCTCTCTCTCTCTCTCTCTCTCTCTTTCTCAGTTTCTCAGTCTTTCAGTCCCTCTGTCTTTCTGTCACTGTCTGTCTGTCTTTCTGTCACTATCTCTCTGTTTTTCTGTCCCTCTGGCTGTCTTTCTTTCTCCACTGACTGTCTGCCTCTGTCTGTCTGTCTGTCTATCTGTCTGTCTGTCTGTCTGTCTGTCTGTCTGTCTGTCTGTCTGTGTGTGTGTCTGTCTGTCTGTGTGTCTGTTTGTGTGTTTGTGTGTCTGTCTGTCTGTCTGTCTGTCTGTCTGTCTGTCTGTCTGTCTGTCTGTCTGTCTGTCTGTGTGTCTGTCTGTAAAAAAGGTAAAGGTGTGGGTTATATATAGCGACTTACACCCTTTGTTTGGGTCTCAAACCGCTTTACACTTTAGCCCCTGATCATAGTGACAGACATTTAAGACGCACAGTCAGGTACCAGCACCAACTCAGCTCCCTGGGGAGTATTCCAACCCGATGCTGGCGCTTGGCCGCATACAAGGGTTAATCGCACTAAGTTTTGCCAACATTGTCCTCACAGGTACCCGGTTTTATTCCTGGGTAGGGAGAAGCAATGCGAGTTAAGCATCTTGCTCAAGGATGCAACTCTAAAAGCCGCGCAGCTTCGAACGCCGCACCCACCGGCCGCAAGCGACTGTAGGTCCAGCGCGCTAACCACTCGGCCACAGAGCCCTGTCTGTCTGTCTGTCTGTCTGTCTGTCTGTGTTTCTGTCTGTCTGTCTGTATGTCTGTCTGTCATTCTCTCTCAGTCACTCTCTCAATATCTCTCACTCTCTGTCTGACTGTCTGTCTGTCTGTCTGTCTGACTCTCTCTCTCTCTCTCTCTCTCTCTCTGTGTTTCTCTGTCTTTCTGTCCCTCTGTCTGTCTGTCACTGTCTGTATGTGTGTGTGTTTGTCTGTCTGTGTGCCTGTCTGTCTCTGTGTCTGTCTCTGTGCGTGTGTCTCTCTCTGTCTCTCTCTCTGTCTCTCTCTGTCTCTCTCTGTCTCTCTCTCTCTCACTCTCTCTTTCTCTCTCTCGTTGTTTTCCATGCATATCGTTCAAACCAATGTTGGATGGCAATTTTGATGAACCTTTTCGTTCGTGCCTTTTTTCTCGCGTCTTGCTTTTAAAAGCTTGTGTAATAAGCCAGCGACCTTAACACAATAAATTTGTTCAATTCAGTTCAGTTTAGTTCATCTCCCTCTCTCTCTCTCTCTCTCCCCCCCTCTCTCTCTCTCTCTCTCTCTCTCTCTCTCTCTCTCTCTCTCTCCCTGTGCTCTGGCCTGCCGAGCAGCACGTTTCGCTTCGCCCCCAACGTGTTTTGCATTAGCAATAGATAGAGTAAGCCAAAACGCCAGTTGCTCGACTTCCTGCCACTGTACAAGGTGCCCTCTCGACACTGCTGACTACGGAGACCTTAACTTCGTGGAAAGTCGACGGTACAAACGAACCATACAGTCGTCGTGCTACCCTTCACGAGAGGTCAGCCATTACCGGACAGCGACAGCGCTCGCGGGAGGTGGAGACGAAAGCCTCCAGCGCAGCTACGTCGAGACAGGCAACGAGCTGAACAGCACCGTGAGTCAAATAACATTCACATGACTTACCTGTCTGTTGAACTGCATGAAGCGCGCGCAGAGTGCAATCCCTGTGCTGCCACCGTAGACATCACCTGAACACATCATAAGACCAAAACAGATTGTGACTTTTCACACCTGACCTGTGACCTCTCGACAAATGATCAGCGTGGAGTGAGAGACAAGCCCACCGAAGTCGCCGAGATTTAAAAAACTAGAGCAATTTGACTGACCATCATCCGTCACCAGTCTCCAAACGGTGTGAAGGAAATACGGCAGGAAATAAGGCGTATGAGTGCACCTGACCTGTCGATTCTCGCCACCATCCCTGAAGTGAAAGCTGCGGAGCAGGGCGCGGAGAGGGATAGGAGTGGTCGGGATATCAGCTCCTCATCTGATCGTCCCATTCCGTCCCGTTCCTATACAAGAGAGAGACAATGGCCTGCTACCCCCAGACTACCCATGCAGCTCCGTCCACCAGACATAGCCCCAGTCCGAAGCCCCGAGTGCAGCAGTAGCCATGGAGATGGCGACAGATCAGCCTTAATTGAGACGGCAGCAGCCAAGGCGGACAGCACGGAAGCCATGATTCGCGTGGCGTTGCATGACTCTCGCTTGTCTTCGCGTACGCGCCTCGATCAAGACTGGTTGCCTGTCTTGGAAAATGTGTCCAGTTTGATGTATTATAATTTTGCAACAGGCCCCAGGCCTACGCAGTAAATGATTCGTTCGTTTGTTCGTTCTGTCTCTCTGTCTCTGTCTTTCTGTCTCTGACTCTCTCTCTCTCTTTCTCTCTCTGTGTGTCTGTCTGTCTGTCTCTCTCTCTCTCTCTCTCTCTCTCTCTCTCTCTCTCTCTCTCTCTCTCTCTCCAATCCCTGAGGTATTGAAAGTCACTATCTAGCGAGCGCTACAACTCAATAATGTTTTCTTTTTTCCAAGAAGTATACTAAATTCATATTATGTAGAATGAACCAACTGTAAAATGGACAGGCAACTCATCGCTGTAGTGTCCTTTATGATGGAAAAGGAAGAATGTTGGCTTTTGCTGATGTTCAATGCGTCGCCGAGGATTAAAACTAGAGTGGGTTTTGGGGTGGGGTGGGGGATTGGGGTACCGAAGTAACTACTTATATGGTTTCATGATAAACCCCATCATGATGAACAAGACATGCACGATTTCTACCGCGGCATCGCGTTCGATTGCTTTTTGCAATGACACTTTGTTCATTTGGTTGCACAAACGAATGTGTGCATGCTTTCTTCACAAAGAGCGTGACCTAAAATATGTTTGGTCACGCAGGGGGGAAACCTGTCAACGACACGGAAAGAATGGAAACTGTCAGTTTCCATAGCATGGCTGTATTGATTTTGCAAGGCACGTCTCACTGTAGTTAGTAGTCGGATCATCGTTACTCAACGTTCTATTGGCTCTCAGTTTCTTCTACAGATATGATGCTGACGCTGTCCCTGAAAGTAACTTGGACAAATGACTTCTCCTTTTTAGCGTTCGGTTATGCTTGGAGAGGGGTGGGGGTGGGGTGGGGGGGTTGTTTAACTTGAAATAGTGACTTTGATCAAATTTTCAACAAATTAATCTGTTCCCTGTATCAGGTTGCCCGACGTTCAATGTGCAACCATTATCTGCTGTGGGGCTTGTCGATCCTAAATTTCACGTCACGTCTGGAAACAAATCCACCTTAGCCAGGAATAAACACCGCAGAACGAATTCACTCCTCAGAGGCGCACTGACTTTTCGAATTTCGTCCGCTTAAACCTTCTAGTCTTCAAATCACGCGCGATAGTCCAGTTAACGCAAATGTTCACGGACAAATGAAGGATACTCGCCATATCGAATTACGGCAGGAAGACCCGTCTGCAGGGCCCTTGTTTCCAATAATTATCCTCTGCAATCGATAAACTGCTGTCCAATGAGTCTTCGTTACGGACGTCTACCGGGCAGCCCTACGCTTCGCTCTTATAGGCCCAGAGAAATAAATGGCGCCCACCTAGTGATCCATGACCCTGACGCGGACACTGGGTCTCGGTGAGTCGGGGTTGTAACGGGGGATGGGGGGGGGGGGGGGGGGGGGTGTTTGAGACGGGAGACTGGGGATAGGGCATAGATGGCATGGGGAAGTTGAAGTTGGGTGAGGTGCAAGCATCCTGAAGAAGGATCTGATCATCAGTAAGTTTTTCGGTGTTCCATGTAAGTAAAACCGGTTCCTGCAGCATTCCAAAACACAACAGATTGCATTCTTTACTATGATTATTTGGACGACAACTTGACTCGTTCAGTACCCGATAAGCCTCGTTCGCTCAAGAAGAAGGTTGATACTAATTTGCAGTCGCACCAATACAACTAGCCCCAGTGACAGAAGGATGCAGATGGTTCATAAAACTTCTGTAGAAGCATAAAAAGCATATCCTGAAGAAAACTAGCTTTAAACTTTATGGGATAAACATAACATGAAACTTTGACTCTGAACAATAAGTTGATCTCACGATCCCCCCCCCCTTCCCTTTTGAAGTCTAACGCTTAACTGCACCACCACCACCCCACCCACCCCTTCACGGCCTTCTTCCTCCACATTTGGGAACAAAACGTCCCCCAAGACATGGTGTCTTCCAACTGTGCCTTTTTCTGACCTTCCTGCGTGGACTGGTCAAGCATAGGACGTGCTTCGTCCGTTTTCAAAGTGAAGAAAAGCATTTTGGCTTAGAGTATTTTCCAGTGCTGCCTACTTACTCCAAAAAACCTCTCTATCAACACTCAAGAAAATGCGAGACGCTTGAATCTCTCTAGCAGTGTATCAAAACTCACCTGTTCGCGTCATGTGATTGCGCCCCGATTGTTACAAGCACCTTGCTGCTCCTTCACTGTGCTGCCATTAGAATTGTGTGTCCGTCAGCAGGCAGTCCCCTGACGCTAATTACATTTTGAAGCAAGACTTTTGGGGCAACAAATGATTCATGTTTCTATCTTCATCATCATTGTCGTCATCGTCGTTTTCATCGTTATCATCTTCATCGTCATCTTCTTCTTCATCATCATCATCATCATCATCATCATCATCATCATCATCATCATCATCATCATCATCATATGTTTGATGTGATTTACGTTCATTCCTTCGCATGTCGGTTGCTGTCCACGCTTCTTTATTTGTCTTTCACCATTAACAGAGAGGCCAAATATCGACAGGTCGCCAAGGGATATTCAATCATTCATTTATTCGTTCTTTCATTCAATTATAAATCATTCGTTATCCCCTTCTGCCGTGCAGGTCGCGGTTGTACAACGACGATCCTCCCCCCTACGAGGTGGCGACGAGCGACGAGTACCTTGCCAACTACCTACGTCAGACGCCCTCCCCTGGGGACTACACCAACCGCTGTCTGGAGGACGCTTCCCCCGACTTCATTGTGCAGCCCCCCACTCCCCTCTCCTACGACGAACCCCCTCCCCCTTCCTACGAGGAGTTCATGAACTCGGAGGGCATGCGGCGGACTACACGGATTTAGCGCTGATTTCGTGTTTGTGGCGTTTTCTGCTTGGATGTGCAGCAATCCCTCGCACCCCGCAAAGGCGCCAAGAATGTGTGGCAAGCAGTCTCGGAGACGGTCGTTTCGACCCGTTCGGATAACGAGGTCGACGTTGAATTGCGAGGAAAAAAAACAATTCTGTAATGGGGTGGAAGATTCGAGGAGATTAGGTCTACATGGACTGCTGAGAAAGGTTCTTGTCTTCAGCTAGTTCAACGGCATTTAAAATAAATTTCAGCGCTGCCTGCAGTTGTGCAGCTGTTGGGCTGTTCAGACATTTCGGCCTCCTCCAACAGTTTTCGTCAAAGCTGGAGGCAGTGGGCTTCTTTCGACAAAATCTGCGCATTGCTGAGGCAGGCGTGTTCAGCGGTGAAACGTAGTCATCGAGGGATCTAGTTTTTGGGAATGCTCAACAAATAATTATGTGCGCATTTATTGCTGTGGTACTCTTTATGTAACCTTAGGGGCGGAGTCTATAGGAGAGCTTCGTGGGGTTTCTCTATACAGCATACTTTATCGCCTGTCTACTGAAGAGAGGCTGGTTTGAATCTAATGCAGAACAGTGTTGACTTTCATGTTGAATATGGTGATGTCAGCCGATAGTGATGATCGCGACGAAGATGAAGTCATTCATTACACTGCCACTTTAATCGAACATTGGGTGCAAATGTGTTTTTATTTAAAAAGATAATTAATGTCAATAACAACACGAACAATGCAATTTATTTCGTGCCGTGTTTTCCACTTGATACGGACAGTTCTCGTAGATTTTGTGGAAAAAGACATATCTCGCAGTTTGAAATAAATTCTCCAGAAAAGGAACAGCAATGCCGGCTTTTCAAGAGTTTGTGAGGGTATTTCGCATTTCGTCAACACTCGCGGGTCAAGACAAATGAAAAGGGATCTACAGTTTAATGGTATGGCGAAGAGCTCAGATACTTTGACTGAAATCAGCTAAAACCTCAACGAAATCTGGTATGTATTCGCATGCCTAGTACAAGCAATAAGACCACGTCGCCTTTGTATGTGGATATACTTTTCATCTCATTCAGCACAAAGCATGACTCAGTCGAAGCGGACATTTGCTAGGACAACGTCCAGGACACAATGCCCCAGTGAATGATTGCATCCATACAAAAAACGGAGGGTCGGGACTAAATTCTGTTACAAAAGGAGACTTGGCGGCTGCCATAGGAACAGACGACAGCGAAACAGACGCCAGCCAATCAAGCAGCCAGACGCAGGAAAAATTGGATTAGGAAAGCCCCGTGTCTGTGAGGGCAGGTGGACTGAAGACCGATGGAAATAAGATTAGATCATATAAGACAAACAAATGGCGGCATACACATTCTCCATGCTCGTCTTGCCAAGATACGTACGGTTATGAGAGTATGAAAGCTTTGAGAGGCCTTTGCTTTGCCTGAGAAACCGGTTTCGTGTTCCCGATCATTCCTGGAGCATGCATAGATACGTGTGGTGATTCATGTTCGTCTGCCAAATTCTAGAAAGATGAAGTTGTGTGCAATGCGTTGATCTTCCTTCCACGTTTGGATCAGGTTTCAGCATTGAGTCGAGACTTACGAAAATATTGATTAGTTCGAGCACACTTCAAGAATTCATTGACCTGAAATGTTCATGCTTCAACTATTTTCCAGCTAAGGTTTTCCCACCATCCGATTTGATACCCTCAGTGAGGGTCCATTCTCTTTATCTTCACAATTATATCTTTAATATTACTCGTCCTGTGCAATGAAAATATAACAACATGCCTTAGATTTCTTTACAATCAATACAAAGTTATCTTTCTTAGCATATTTCTAAATGAAAATATTTGTAGCATGGAAATGCCTGTACTGGTTTGATTTGTTGATATTAGGAACTACCTTAGTGTCAGTTGCAGAGCGCAGAGAAAGGTAATGATCAGAACAGGTTGCCCTGAAGGATTACGGTTTTAAGACTTGCTCAATGCATCCGAGATTTCTCAGTTTTGAAACTTCCAGTGAGAGCATGTACATTCAAGCAACTTTGAAATGTTAGTTTGAATGTTCTGTTTAATTTAACGAACAATATGATTCTGCATGGAACAGCACCCATTCCGTCATAAGACACAATACCAAATAATATCACGGTTTTGAAAGCACTGAAACACCTTCTGACATAACGGAATTGTGACAAAACTCGAATGACTTGGAACTATTATTCATCAAGACAGTTTAATCGGTCGCTTAAAAAAACCCAGGTGGCAGACATTTGACGATGGCTTTTTTTATTTTCCTGGTTTATAGCATGCAGTAAACATAACATAATATATGTCTATTCATTCGAAATAGGAATTTCATGTCACATTTTTTGGCGTTATGCATTTGACTATGTACAAGAAGCTTCGATGCTAGACAAAAAGTTACAAACAAGGGGTTGTGGAAAATGAACAAGATTATGTGGTTGTATTGCCAGAGGTTAATATCATACTGCAGTTCTAGATTAGATGATGCTTAAAATGCTTATAGCAGTTGGTATAAAAAATTGATGGTATCTGTCTGTGTGTGTTTTTGGAGGACGGAATCTTTGACTGCGAGCTCTATCGTGGCTCTGCTTGTTCACTGAGTTTACGCGTTTAACAAGGGTTTACATAGCAGCCCATGATCACATCTTCTCTTGCTCCACTCCATCTGCTGCTCTGCACCATGTCCATCAGTTCTCTTGCTCCACTCCATCTGCTGCTCTGCACCATGTCCAGCACTTCTCTTGCTCCACTCCATCTGCTGCTCTGCACCATGTCCATCAGTTCTCTTGCTCCACTCCATCTGCTGCTCTGCACCATGTCCAGCACTTCTCTTGCTCCACTCCATCTGCTGCTCTGCACCATGTCCAGCACTTCTCTTGCTCCACTCCATCTGCTGCTCTGCATCATGTCCATCAGTTCTCTTGCTCCACTCCATCTGCTGCTCTGCACCATGTCCATCAGTTCTCTTGCTCCACTCCATCTGCTGCTCTGCACCATGTCCATCAGTTCTCTTGCTCCACTCCATCTGCTGCTCTGCACCATGTCCAGCACTTCTCTTGCTCCACTCCATCTGCTGCTCTGCACCATGTCCATCAGTTCTCTTGCTCCACCCCATCTGCTGCTCTGCACCATGTCCAGCACTTCTCTTGCTCCACTCCATCTGCTGCTCTGCATCATGTCCATCAGTTTTCTTGCTCCACTCCATCTGCTGCTCTGCACCATGTCCAGCACTTCTCTTGCTCCACTCCATCTGCTGCTCTGCACCATGTCCATCAGTTCTCTTGCTCCACTCCATCTGCTGCTCTGCACCATGTCCATCAGTTTTCTTGCTCCACTCCATCTGCTGCTCTGCACCAATTCCAGCACTTCTCTTGCTCCACTCCATCTGCTGCTCTGCACCATGTCCATCAGTTTTCTTGCTCCACTCCATCTGCTGCTCTGCACCAATTCCAGCACTTCTCTTGCTCCACTCCATCTGCTACTCTGCACCATGTCCAGCACTTCTCTTGCTCCACTCCATCTGCTGCTCTGCACCATGTCCAGCACTTCTCTTGCTCCGCTCCATCTGCTGCTCTGCACCATGTCCATCAGTTCTCTTGCTCCACTCCATCTGCTGCTCTGCACCATGTCCAGCACTTCTCTTGCTCCACTCCATCTGCTGCTCTGCACCATGTCCATCAGTTCTCTTGCTCCACTCCATTTGCTGCTCTGCACCATGTCCATCAGTTCTCTTGCTCCACTCCATCTGCTGCTCTGCACCATGTCCATCAGTTCTCTTGCTCCACTCCATCTGCTGCTCTGCACCATGTCCAGCACTTCTCTTGCTCCGCTCCATCTGCTGCTCTGCACCATGTCCATCAGTTCTCTTGCTCCACTCCATCTGCTGCTCTGCACCATGTCCATCAGTTCTCTTGCTCCGCTCCATCTGCTGCTCTGCACCATGTCCAGCACTTCTCTTGCTCCACTCCATCTGCTGCTCTGCACCATGTCCATCAGTTCTCTTGCTCCACTTCATCTGCTGCTCTGCACCATGTCCATCAGTTCTCTTGCTCCGCTCCATCTGCTGCTCTGCACCATGTCCAGCACTTCTCTTGCTCCACTCCATCTGCTGCTCTGCACCATGTCCAGCACTTCTCTTGCTCCGCTCCATCTGCTGCTCTGCACCATGTCCATCAGTTCTCTTGCTCCACTCCATCTGCTGCTCTGCACCATGTCCATCAGTTCTCTTGCTCCACTCCATCTGCTGCTCTGCACCATGTCCAGCACTTCTCTTGCTCCGCTCCATCTGCTGCTCTGCACCATGTCCATCAGTTCTCTTGCTCCACTCCATCTGCTGCTCTGCACCATGTCCATCAGTTCTCTTGCTCCGCTCCATCTGCTGCTCTGCACCATGTCCAGCACTTCTCTTGCTCCACTCCATCTGCTGCTCTGCACCATGTCCATCAGTTCTCTTGCTCCGCTCCATCTGCTGCTCTGCACCATGTCCAGCACTTCTCTTGCTCCACTCCATCTGCTGCTCTGCACCATGTCCAGCACTTCTCTTGCTCCACTCCATCTGCTGCTCTGCACCATGTCCATCAGTTCTCTTGCTCCACTCCATCTGCTGCTCTGCACCATGTCCAGCACTTCTCTTGCTCCACTCCATCTGCTGCTCTGCACCATGTCCATCAGTTCTCTTGCTCCACTCCATCTGCTGCTCTGCACCATGTCCATCAGTTCTCTTGCTTCACTCCATCTGCTGCTCTGCACCATGTCCCTCAGTTCTCTTGCTCCACTCCATCTGCTGCTCTGCATCATGTCCATCAGTTCTCTTGCTGTGTTTACTTCTTCATAGTCGGTGCGTTGCTTTCCATTTAACTAGGGCTTGCGGTAAGGATCGAATCCCCAAGGCATATCGCATATGGATGGAGCTCAATACTTCATCGAGGACAATTATATATCGTTTGTGAAACGAGAGGCTGTAAGGTCGCCGTGAGATGCCCCAGCGAGCAGCCATTAACGCTGGAGATCCGTGCTACGATTCCTGTCGCCTGCACATTGGCCACAGATGTATACGACCACCGCTCACATGAATTCTGGATCTCTCTGTTACGGCAGAGGCAGTGCGTGACAGCGCAGATCAGATGGGAGGCCCCGAAAAGATTCCACCCAGGGGATCAGTTGCAGCTTTGCCGCTCGGGACACTCCCAAGCCTCTCTATGTGACGTTCGAACTGGATCACCGGACGTGTGCACGTGGAGGGGGCCTCATTCCCGTCTGTGTGACGTCGAGTCGCACTATTTGTCATTCACTCTGCGGGGGGTCGCATAGTGCGTCATTCTACCATCATATGTTTTAAATGTTATCTCGTCAGTAACATCATTTAATGAAACCCAAAGACGTGGTCAAAGCCATTTTCCACACGGTTGATTTTAGGATTAAAGCGGTGACGATGTTGATGGGCAATAAACTACGATGAAATAGTATAGACGGAAAAGGGGAAAAGAGTACGGGTTCGAGACGCTGCAGTGCCAATTCAAATAAAGAAAAAGAATTGAGCAACATGCACCATAGTTCCCATGTAGTCGCTGGTTACAGGAATCTGAATAATTCGCTTTTTAATGCTTCGAGATAAATGCGATGATCTTTCTGCAGTTTAAGAAAAATCATTAAGGCAGTCGAGGTTTCGTTTACCGCTTGAAGCCTCAGTTTAAAAAAATTCCGGCTGTCCATTTCTTTCATCTAGTGCTGCACTCCTGACCTCAAAATTTTTTTTTCTTGTACATCGTTACTGTTTTCTCTCTATCCGTCTCGGTTCGCTTTGTTGCAGTAGAGCACAACACGGTACGTTTTGGGCCCAAATTTAGGCAGCAGTGCCATATCCTTAACTAACAATACAGAATGGTTCCATCATTGATATAGCTTATTTCTTACTTCTGAAAATCAGCCCAGCCTGTTGACATCAAAATCGATTACGGAAGAACTGCAGGCTTTCTAGTGTCCGGAAACATTTCCTAATTAGGAGAGTTCATGGCTCTGTCATAGAAGGCGGCAGACTTCTTCCGGCATGGAAAAAAATCGAAAGTCCTGCATCGAAAGTCGAAAGTCTGCAACAAGTCTGCAAAAAAATCGAAAGTCCTGCATCGAAAATCGAAAGTCTGCAACAAGTTCTATCCACAAAGCAATCCATCTTGTCAGCCATCGTTCCATTAAATTATACGTCCTTTCTCGGAAAAAAAATCTAGGCCACTCCCTCATTAAAACCGATATAATTCTCCGTGGCTGCTGCTGCTCCTGCTGCTGCTCTTGCTGTGTGTTGTGAATGTTTGGAATTGTAAGCTGCCGCAGGGATTTTGAATGTCATGCTTGCGATGAACCTGATTTTCTGTGACTGACGACATCATCTTTCTATCAGTCAGAATCAGTCAGTATTTGGTTTTTCTTTCGCAGCCCTTGCTTTTCTCTGTTGAGTCTTATATCATGATTTTTCTTCAGCAGTGTCAGTGGTAGCTTACATCATTTTATTTGAAAGAATATTTCTACGACTTTTTTGGGGGGGATGGGTCTTCCTTTCATCCATAGAACATCGACCACACGAAGCAAAATGCATTTGCCGGTTTATCTATCAAAGGAAGAACAAAACTTCCTTCGAGTCATCATTCGTTCTTTCTCAGGAGGATTACGTTTTTTTTCATGGACAAACTACAGTAGGAATGATGTGAGCTTAGAAGCGTTTGTTTTTTTTTCCTCCTGAAACTGGTGTCACTGCCACGTCTGATGTTACCCCCAAAATATGTTAATGCCTTGTGGTTTTTTTAATAGCCTTTGAAACTTCGAGAATATTCCATATCGAAACCTCGAGACTCCTTTTGCATGGTTTTTCCTGTGTTCAACATGTTACACGTTGAATCATGAAGGTCGCCGTGATTAGATTTTCTCGAGAACTTTGAAGACTACAGGACATCGGCTAAAATACCCAAGCGTTCGTCCTTTCCGTTAGCATCATGTTATACCTTTTACGCAGGACAAACACGTTTCACCCAGACATATACATATTCACCGGGGAAAGGATTTTGCCTGGAATTTCACGAGCAGTTGTTGTTCTTCATGATCATTGTGTTTGTTCATTGTTTGCAGTGATGGATTATTGTATATGTATATGTAGCGTTCGGACGGGTGGTATATCCACGGAACTTTGACTTAACCTTCGCTGTCGCCCAAGGCAGACCAATTTGCAGTAGTAATCTTTTTAATGAACATTGTCACTCTGTCTCGTTCCCGCTACATGTGTGATGCTGTTTACTTTTGAAATGCCTCAGCCATCTTGTTGAATTTGTCAACATGTTTTGCCCATTGAGTCATGGGCAATAGTTGTTCAGTAATGTAGCGTTGGGTGGTAGATGCTTCTGTGATGACTGGAATAGCAGATGCAGTACAATAGTCAAGTGATTGGGATTCTTAGGATTGTAGTGACTACATACGTACGTTTCCGAACGAGAATTCGGGGAGGTATTTTCAAAATGTAATTGTGGATGAGTTTAAGCATGTGTTTGTGTGTGTGTGTGTGTGTGTGTGTGTGTGTGTGTGTGTGTGTGTGTGTGTGTGTGTGTGTGTGTGTGTGTGTGTGTGTGTGTGTGTGTGAGCGTATGTGTGAGATGCGAGCGTGCGTGTACGCGTATGCGTGTTCGCATGAGTAAATGTTCTACTAGTGTCTCTGCATGTAACATACACTTGCGATGTTTGTTCTCTGAGTGGAGTCTGAAAGCGTCACTTCATAACGACGAGGCTATTTGTGTTTACGCCTCGGCTCTATTTCTGGAGTGCAACACGCTGTTACAGGAAAGTTATCAAAACATGGCGAAGGTTCATATAAAGCTCCTGTTCCTGAACGGATTATCCTTTGCACAACCACTTTTTCTTTTTTCGCAACCGTGATGTTGCACGCGCAAACTGCCTACTCCAATTAAAGTTACCGAAGTATAGTCACAATCGGGAGATAAAGTGAAAAGGAGGATAGTGCCATCCACAATAATTTCGAGTAATCAGCTATATAGGCCAAAAGTGATGAAATCAAATATTTCAATACTTTTAGGTTGTTACTATTTTTCATAAATTCAGTGTGTGCCCTTTATTGTGCTTTTTTAAAGACGTTAACTCGAGATAATACTTTAAAGCAATTCGCCTATGCACACCCACAGTAACTTCTGCAGGAAATCATAAACTATCAGTGGCCAAACCCTCAAAATGAAGATATAAAGATTACAAATAATGGTGTGTGTGTGTGTGTGTGTGTGTGTGTGTGTGTGTGTGTGTGTGTGTGTGTGTGTGTGTGCGTGTGTGTGTGTGCGTGTGTGCGCGCGCTCGAGAGATTGAGAGAGAGAGAGAGAGAGAGAGAGAGAGAGAGAGAGAGAGAGAGAGAGAGAGAGAGAGAGAGAGAGTTTTAGATAGCCTAGTTTTCATTTTACTTCCTGGCCGAACATGTTTAGATTCATATCATTATGCACGAGAAGTAAAAAATGTCAAATTTAGGTCTTTAGCGTGCAGACGTTCACACAGGGCTTGCTGGAGCACGAAACAGGGCTTGCTGGAGCACGACACAGGTTCGTCAAAACCCACCTGACTCCGAGCTGCGCTCCTCATATCATACTTCTTTACGAATTGTGTTCGAAAATATTTCTGTTATGGCAGTATCTGCTCAGGTAGTCATTATCTGCCCAGGTAATCATTTTCTGCCCAGGTAGCCATTACCTGCACAGCTGCGGAAAATGCCTTTTTACGTGTATTTCCACAAGTCTTTGTGTGTGTGTGTGTGTGTGTGTGTGTGTGTGTGTGTGTGTGTGTGTGTGTGTGTGTGTTGTGTGTGTGTGTGTGTGTGTGTGTGTGTGTGTGTGTGTGTGCGTGCGAGTGTGTGTGTGTGTGCGTGTGCGTATGTATGTGTGTGCGTGTGTATGTGTGTGCGTGTGCGTGCGTACGCGTGCGTGTGCGTGCGTGTGTGTGTGTGTGTGTGTGTGTAAAATATTGGTCTAAATGTTTTGTATGAAAGAGACTTAATGCAAGTATTCTATGACGATAGTTTTCAATTTTCAAATCGATCTCAAATCAGATGATGATGATGATAAGCACTTCCCCTCCCTTATCATGGGCAGATTTCATGATATTACGCTCTTTTCCTTCAAATTATCCGCATCAGAGCTCACTAATGTTGTAAATCGGTGTTTACTAAATGAATCGAAGACCCACCCACCCCACCCACCCAAAAAAAGGCTGCCAATTTATATGTATGCCACAATGAATCCGGGTGTATACCATTATTTTCCCTTAGCTGTGCAGACAACAGCTGCTATACAGATAACGGCTGCTGTGCAGATAACGGCTGCTGTGCAGACAACGGCTGCTGTGCAGACAACGGCTGCTGTGCAGATAACGGCCGCTGTGCAGATAACGGCCGCTGTGCAGATAACGGCCGCTGTGCAGATAACGGCCGCTGTGCAGATAACGGCCGCTGTGCAGATAACGGCCGCTGTGCAGATAACGGCCGCTGTGCAGATAACGGCCGCTGTGCAGATAACGGCCGCTGTGCAGATAACGGCTGCTGTGCAGATAACGGCCGCTGTGCAGATAACGGCCGCTGTGCAGATAACGGCCGCTGTGCAGATAACGGCTGAAGTGCAGATAACGGCTGAAGTGCAGATAACGGCTGAAGTGCAGATAACAGCTGAAGTGCAGATAGTGCCATAACAGACGTTCTGGGTGGAGCCCTTCCCTGGTTGACTCTCTGTTGGGAGCTGAATGCCTTTCTGACCAAACACAGCTTAGCTTTCAGCCAACAGTGGACGCACTGCCACTCGAATCCCATTTCCCCTACCTAGCGAGCTGATCCGCTCTCAGGCTTGAAGGAGCCTGCGTTTAAACGTATCCATGGAAACGGGCAATAGACATGGGCAGTGCAGAGATGGTGCCGAGAGGCGAACAAGCCAAAAGCTGCCTCTTTGGCCGCGGTAATCAATTACTGTGTTTGCTTGCCAAGCACCGTCTCTACGAGGGCCTCCAGAAATAGGCGACCCGTTCCTTCGCGTCTGCCGGAGTTGTTGCTGGTGTATCTGGTGCCAACAGGGGACTCACGGTTGAAGAGCATTGCCGGGCTTTCATCGCCAGCACAAACAAGCAGGCCCCCATGCTACAGGGAAATATTTACCCGAAACTCACTGACGAGTGAGCTCTATGTTCGAAGGCTGTCGATTCTGTGCCATTGCAGAAATGGGTAAGTCGGAAGCGGGTTCTTCCAGTTCTTGCAGCTCTTAGAGATGATAGATGATGATGGTGTGCTCTTGGACGCCCCAAGAAGCCAGAAACAATCAAGACAGACTGCCTGGCAAACACAAGTGACAGGGGAGAGAAGCCAGGGCGATAAAGGCCAGGGAAGATAACCCTAGTCAAAGGTGTCCGAGGCCACGCCCTTTCCCTGCTGTTCTGTGTGTGTGTTTGTGGGGGGTGGGGGGGGGGGTGGGGGGGGGGGGGGGGGGGGGGGGGGTGCGCGGGGCGGGGGAGCGCGTGTGTGTGTATTTGTGTGTTGGTGAGTGTGTGTGGTGTCGTGTGTCCTGTCTGTCTGTCTGTCCTGTTCGTGTCTGTGTGTGTATGTGTGCTGTGTGTGTGTGTGTGGTGTGATGTGTGTGTGTCTGTCTGTCCGTCTGTCAGATACACAGACAGACACTCAGACAGATACACAGACAGACACACAGTCAAACACACAGACAGACACACAGACAGACACACAGACAGACTCACACACAGACAGACACACAGACATACAGACACACAAACACACACGCACGCACACAGACAGACAGACACAGACAGACACACACAACACAGACAGACAGACACACACACACACACACACAGATACAGACACACACACACACACACAGACACACAGACAGACACACAGACACACACGCACACACACACACACGCACACACACACAGACACACACACCACACACACACACACACACACACACACAGACAGACACAAATACAGACAGACACACACACACACACACACACACACACAGAGACAGTCAGAGAGACAGAAAGAAAAACAAAGAGAGACAGAAAGAGATTTTGCAGGGGTGGGAATCAACATGATATGCATAATGTCAGTGTCACATAATCCACGTCATCGCACAACCAGACTTGTCTATATGCTCTGGCTGACGTGGATCATGTTATCCTTTGCTCTGTGAATGAAGGCTAAAGTGCCCTCCTCTCCACTGGGAAAACTGTGGACAGGAATGACGATCAGAGTATCAGAAAACCACTGGAGGTCTTTGAAAGTACAAAGCCAGGCAAAAGTGGCAGTGGAGTAAGGAAATTAAGTTCCCTTTATTCGTGTAACCTGCCCCTCCAAAAAAATCATTTATATCATACTAACGTAAGGAGATGTAGTGAATGATGAGATCCATAAACCTCTGCATGCAGTTATTCGTGAGCTAGGGCGGAGTTTGATGTCCACTCGAAATGAAGGACTGCCGTAGTTTGGTAGCCATGGGAAATGATCGTCAGTGGCGTTAGGTTACATGTGATACGTGTACGTGTCTGTACGTTGCTGTTAGTTCTATCCAAAGCGCGTGATTTGCTCAGCTGTTGATGTTTGCACTGGCTCCGATTCGCATTCCCGACATTGTCATACATTTGTATCTTATATGCAATAAAACCGTGTCCATGCAAACCGGGAGAAATGCTTTATTTGCTTGCTTTCACGTCACAAAGCACCAGGTCCCTCTCTCCCACTGCGCTGCTTGATGGTTATTTTACACAGAAAAAACTGTCAGTACTATTATGAGTGCAAATTACTTGATTTGTAAAAGCCTGTGAACAACAGCAATCTCATACGCGCAGGCAGGAACTTCTGCCTCTACAGTAACTTGACAAAAACATGAAAGTGCAAATGAATGAATGAATCAGGAAATTGCGGGGTAATAAAGGGGGGGGTAGGGGGGGGGGTAGGGGGGGGTAGGGGGGGTAGGGGGGGGGGGGGGGAAAGAGGGGTATTTTAAAAATCGCTGATGGTATTATGACGTTAAATGGTAGCGAAATAAGCCCACTTACGAGTTACGTACTCGTAGGCTCTCGCACATTGATGTTGCTGTTGTCGCACATTGATGTTGCTGTTGTCGCACATTGATGTTGCTGTTGTCGCACATTGATGTTGCTGTTGTCGCACATTGATGTTGCTGTTGTCGCACATTGATGTTGCTGTTGTCGCACATTGATGTTGCTGTTGTCGCACATTGATGTTGCTGTTGTCGCACATTGATGTTGCTGTTGTCGCACATTGATGTTGCTGTTGTCGCACATTGATGTTGCTGTTGTCGCACATTGATGTTGCTGTTGTCGCACATTGATGTTGCTGTTGTCGCATGCGTTGTTGGCGCCAGTCGGTCTCGGAGGACAGTTCAACCTGGTTTGAGAGATTCGTTGACAGTATCATGCGAACGTATTCTCGCGCGCACGTGCACACACGCCCGCGCATGCACACACACACACACACACACACACACACACATCTGTAAATGCACATCAACAATAGACCTCTGATGTGAAGGTAAGTATGCACACGGGTGAGGGATTGAATTTTCTGGCGCCTGGTATAAGGGTGATAACTCCACTTTGCCGTGGCCGGGGTAGGAACCGCGAGTGCATACAAAGAAGCCTTAACCTCTACACAAATAGTTTCTTGGTGTAGTTAATGATAAACGTTAAATTTTTTTAGAAAGTGATCTGTGAATCATGCAAATCCCTGGACGTGAAACTCGATTCAGCCGCAATCTTGTTGGGGGCTGTGGGGGTGGGGATGGGAGAAATACTTTGAAAATGCAAACACATTTGCGTATTGTTTTAGATAACGATGAGTATTAAATTATGTAAACGATGAAAATGAATCACTCATTTCAATTTCAATATTCGCCGGAAGAAATGCA
>JAWQFJ010003243.1:67071-68669 GCA_034096865.1 Theodoxus fluviatilis | reverse complement strand
CACCCATACATACCTCACCCATACATACCTCACCCATACATACCTCACCCACACATACCTCACCCACACATACCTCACCCACACATACCTCACCCAAACATACCTCACCCATACATACCTCACCCACACATACCTCACCCATACATACCTCACCCACACATACCTCACCATACATACCTCACCCACACATACCTCACCCATACATACCTCACCCACACATACCTCACCCACACATACCTCACCCACACATACCTCACCCATACATACCTCACCCACACATACCTCACCCACACATACCTCACCCACACATACCTCACCCAAACATACCTCACCCACACATACCTCACCCACACATACCTCACCCACACATACCTCACCCATACATACCTCACCCACACATACCTCACCCATACATACCACACATACCACACATACACCTACATACCTCACCCATACATACCTCACCCATACATACCTCACCCACACATACCTCACCCATACATATCTCACCCATACATACCTCACCCATACATACCTCACCCACACATACCTCACCCATACATACCTCACCCACACATACCTCACCCACATACCTCACCCACACATACCTCACCCACACATACCTCACCCACACATACCTCACCCACACATACCTCACCCACACATACCTCACCCACACATACCTCACCCACACATACCTCACCCACACATACCTCACCCATACATACCTCACCCACACATACCTCACCCACACATACCTCACCCATACATACCTCACCCACACATACCTACACCCACACATACCTCACCACACACACATACCTCACCCACACATACCTCACCCACACATACCTCACCCACACATACCTCACCACACACTCACACATACCTCACCCACACATACCTCACCCATACATACCTCACCCACACATACACTCACCACACATACCTCACCACACATACCTCACCCACACATACTCACCCACACATACCACACACACATACTCACACACATACACCCACACATACCTCACCCATACATACCTCACCCATACATACCTCACCAACACATACCTCACCGACACATACCTCACACACATACCTCACCACACATACCTCACCCATACATACCTCACCCATACATACCTCACCCATACATACCTCACCCACACATACCTCACCCACACATACCTCACCCACACATACCTCACCCATACATACCTCACCCATACATACCTCACCCACACATACCTCACTCACGCATACCTCACCCATACATACCTCACCCACACATACCTCACCCATACATACCTCACCCATATATACCTCACCCATATATACCTCACCCACACATACCTCACCCACACATACCTCACCCACACATACCTCACTCACACATACGTCACCCATACATACCTCACTCATACATACCTCACCCACACCTCACCCACACATACCTCACCCACACATACCTCACCCATACATACCTCACCCACACATACCTCACCCACACATACCTCACCCACACATACCTCACCCACACATACCTCACCCATACATACCTCACCCACACATACCTCACCCACACATACCTCACC